>JAHWFP010241283.1:0-11200 GCA_023313725.1 Lithobius niger
GGGGGGGGGGAAGGAATTGAGGCTTAATGGCGCGTCGACAACTTGGTCATTAGCGCCAACCTCAGTCACAGTGCAGTGGTCCGGGTTGCCACTGCACCACACATTCCAGAGATATTATTCAAACCCCTAATCTAAAACTTGTCATACATCTGTACCTCCTGCAAAAATTGAAAAACACCGGACAGGAGGACAGACTTATCGCTCAATTGACGCGCAATGTCATGTGGAAGATGGAAACGACGACGAACACCATCAAGATGGCGACAATCGACAAGGGTAAAGAGATTCACCAAGTTTTCGGTATAAAAATAGTGATAGCAGAGCCCAGATCGTTGCCACCAAGTTTGTGGTCCGAACCGAGATCACGCAACCTTAACTGGCAACCAGCAAGGTGTCGGCAGGGTTCGGACAAGAAAATTGGTGCATCCATTGGGGTTTTGATATTACTACTTTTTTTTTGGCGAAAACTTGGTTGGTCCCTTTAGCCGTTTGGGATTTTGTTGAGACATCACATATTTTAGTGGTTATTGCGTTTGTTCCGATTATTATCGGTTGCAATATAAGTTTGCATTAAGTTTTGTTTTTAAAAACTCTTACGAAAATGTAAGTTCGCCATGTATATTTTTATTACTGCGAAAGGTTAGGAGCACAAGGAGATGTGTGGAGCTCGTTTGCGGCACTGACAATATTTGTGTCGTTTTAACTTCATCAATGTTGAGAACAATTTGTTCAGTGTCAGTCTCCATTGCTTATCGTGCATGAACAATGGGGGCATTTGTTTCGGTCACAGATGGCGTGTTCTCAGCATAAATGCTGGGTTTAATTACGTTAGATTAAACAAACCCGTTGTAGCAGTTTTATTTCTATACATTGGATTAAACTAGCTTAAACCCGTGCTCCTGGTCCTAATTTCATACTGACTCTTCAATGTTATCACTAGAGGAGGGTGGGGATGCATACGTTGCACTGGTGTTCTCCTCCTATGGCTCCATCCAAATCTCCACCCCTGCTTCCCCAGTGTCGTCTTTTTAGGATGTTATGTTGCTACGAATAATTATTATCTCCTGCTGACTTACTGAACTCTGCCTTGGTGATAGTTTTCACACTAATTTCATCGGTGATCAAACAGGAACTTCGCTATAGTACAACTTTGCCTGGCGAACGGATTTTACCCCCCCCCCCCCCCCGCCAAAAAAAAAAGGAAAAATACATATCGCAGGTAATGGTACAATTATGGAACACAGCCTGTACGCTCATCAGGTAACAGCCGCCGGCAATGTGAGGTGCTAAGGAAGTTGGCGATAAGTTTCAACGCAAGCTCAATTCGTATTCACTCCTTACTGCACAGCTAGGGGACTGTACACATAGCATCATATTTAGGCATCAGCATCAAGTTTTCCCCTCGAACCGATCCTATGTTCAGAACCAGAGAGACAGTGGACAGGCTGTCCCACCAACACCAACTGCACCAGTGGACCTGCTTTTTATGCAGGCCAGGAGGTGGGAATCCCCTTCAGGATTTACGTCATCACGTGACAGGCTAACAGGTGCGAGTCGGTTCCAACTGGTTAAATAGTGGAGCAGACTGACTCGTTACCCGTCTGTTGGTAACTACAAGGCGCACCACGTAGTGGCGCCTCGCTATACGTTTACAGCGTGTTACAGCACTACATTTTTTCCACAATCTAATTCTGTGCTTGAAATTACAAATGGATTTTTCTTTTATTAGCTTATTTTGAGCCTTAAGTCAGCCGAAGCAATTTAATGCTCCTGTGCTGAACCGGCTCAATTTTGAACTATTTAGAGAAGAAGAAATATCCGGTAAAAGGAAGTGCTAACCCCGGGATTCGATCCGGGAAACCTCCGATCATCGTAGGTTGCCGAAAGTTTCAGAATTTGCCACAATAGTTCCCATAGCCGCTGAAAGAGCATGGTAGCCACTCACGCTACCCTGGCCGGCAGTCCAGGCGGAGACTGTGCCAAGGGTCCCTTTCCAGTGGTTCGACCAGATCTGCAAACCAACAGCAACCAAGCTGAGCTCTCTCACTTCTCAGCCACGATGACCACGATATGACTTGCATGAGTTATTTAAATGCAGCAAAAAATAAATTTCTAAACGTTGTTGGCTGTTAAAGCTAGTTTTTTTAACAGAAAGAGAAAAAACAGAAACCTTTTTCAGAAAATGTGCCTAAATAAAAGGGTTTACAAAGGTATGGGGAAAAAACGACTGCTAGCTTTGACTGTTGCATCCCCTGCACTAGCGCAGTCTATACCACGCGCTATGGCTGTTTGCTGTGACGTGCATATCACGTGACTGGGCTAGTCCAATCAGACGACCAACAGCCGTTGTTCTCGTTCGTCATTGGCTAACTCATGGTGAAGTAACAGCAAACAGTCATTGCGCATGGTTTAGAACAAAGTAACAACGTAATAAACTCGCCGTAAAAGAGAATTTCATTAAAATATTCAAACTTTATTAAGCAAGTGCCTCACTATTCCTCTCGCCATTTCCATGTTAGTTTTCCGCCTATCTGACTGCCTGTCAGTGGCGATCTAACTCATTCATAAATTATCTTATCGTTTTGTAATCTGGTATGTGGATACATAATGGCCCAAGATTCAGACAGTATACAGTGGATATTTTTTCTTTCAAGTGACTAGTCTAAACGAAAAAAAAAATAAAAATAAAACAAAAAATCGAACCCAACTCTCCGTTAGCTCCTACTTACGAAATTAAAGAAGCAGGTGAAAATTAGGCCTAAAAGCTGACGATACGCCCAAAATCTACAATTAGGCCTAAAAGCTAACGCATTTTTAACCGGCATGCATTTGTCATGGTTATTAATTTGAGATTGTTTAATGGAGAACACTGTTGCAGTGCGTGACAAAGGTAGGCGCCTCAACATTTTCGAAAGTGGCTAAAGTGTAGAGAAGACCGGTTACGACTAGGTTTGTCTTACTTGCACCTGTCTGTTTTAACGAAGTCGAACTTCGTTTAGACTAAACGAAAGACACAGTTTTGTTGCTATAAAGATAAGTCTGCTATATAGGGGGGGAAAACGCAGACGGAACGTAGATCGATTGACGTTCAAACGCCAGCCAGACCCAATCTAGTGGCTTTTGGCACTCGACCCACCTACGCTTCTTCTCTCTCCTTCTAAAGACTGTTTTCAAAGTCCATATCGGAGAAAATGCTTTCGTGATTTCTTTTCCATGGGAGTGAGCCTGTGTGTGTGTGTGTGTGTGAGAACTGGGGTCCTTGCGCTTTGCTGAGCAACTTTGACAAGATCTGAGATTCGTATCACCAGTTTAACATTCAGTCATTTCCCCCAAGTGGTTCTGATAAGACTTCTTTGGATTCTTCCAAGAAGCCTGGAGGTCTTGGGAGCTGGCGAAACGCACACGCTTCTTATCTGCAACCCACCATGATGACTGTAAAACAAACAGTTAGCATTTTTGCATGTGCTATCATATTCTGTGTACTTGTTTAGGTGCGTTTGTATACAGTGATGTGGGCCAGCGGGTTTCGTGTTGTTGAACTTAAGTCAGTATACCTTTAAGACTTAAGGCCAGCTAGGGTTTGGGTGTCTGCGTCACCTTTGCATTCTTGCTTTCCAATCTATAATTTAAGGTCGATTCGTGGCAAACGTTTCTTCAACTTAAAGATGAACGTGATGTTACCTTCACGCAGTCTGAACGAAATCAATAACGTCCCTTCCTAATTACAGAAAGTCATTATTCCCAAAACTGAATAGTGATTAAAATTCAGTTAAAGGAATGCATTGAAGCGTTGGAGCGTTTGCCCGTTTGCGGTGCTGCGTTGACTTATTTCATGGCTGCGTTGTCTCATTTTTGCACTTGGATAGAATGCCATTTTTTGGCGTCGCCTTGACAGTTTCATTGTTTCTTCTTACTTCAAGTAACGAGCGTTAACCACTCCTGGTCATCTGCCCTAAGCCCTAAGGCCCTATGCCTGCAACAGCCAGATTCCCAGGCGGTCACCCACCCAAGTCTCAATCCAGCCCAATGCTGCTTAACTTCGGGGATCTGACGAGAACCGGTGTTTCCAGCACTGCAAGGCTTCTTAGTTCAGTGCTGTGGAGAACAATGCAGTGTAAGTAACAATGCTGAGTCTACGCAACGAACAATGTAGCAACGATATCGCAACTAGAAAGAGACAGTTAAAACATTGTTGAGAATTGTACAAAACCTGCTAACTACCACACTCCACCAGACTAGTAGTGGATCCAGGATGAAATTTTAGGAGGGGCGCGTACAGTTCACACTTGAGAACACTTTGTTTATAGCGGTTCCAAATCCAGATTTTAGGGGGCGATTGGTAATGAGGATTGAGGCGGCTCTTGAAGGTGATGGAGTTTAAGGATTTTGAGACATCTGAAGATTTCTGCAAAGCATTTTTTTTTAACTTAACCCATAATTTTTATCCGTGTACATTTTAGCAAGTGAAAATTCAATCATATAACCCCTTTTTTACGGCACACCTGACGTTTTTGTTTGTAATCCGTGTACCTTTTTTACCGCTATGGCGTCGTGCAACAAAGGTTTATGCATGCTGTCGCTTGTTGCTGGCCACTTTGAAACAATTCAAGTCAGCTTTGAAAGCCTGAATCTGCGAAATTAATACGCAATTCTATCGTTTTTAGCTGCCAATTTCGAGCCCCGAAATTAACAAGGCAGCTTAGTTTGGTTTTTAAAAATGTGCGTTTAGCAGAAACACTAATTCTTTCCACAAAATTTATTTGAGGCCGTGGCCCACAGCCGTACGCCCCAACTACTATACTCTACCAAACACTACAAAAGGACCACAAAGCTTTATGTGCACATTAAAGCAACCACTAATTCTTTTATTTTAGTTGGTGTAAAGTTGGGAAACGTTGCTCTCTACTATCTGGCCAAGTTTGGTAGAAATATACAGTATTGAATAGAAACGGAGAAATTAATAGTTTTAGTTTTGCTGGAGAGAGGACTTCAATCATGATAAAAAAAATAAAACGTAATGAATTTTAGTGTATGGTTTTGGTGTTGTGCTGCACTACTATTTCATTTACTCCTGTAAGGTACTAAATTAGAATTACCAGAAAGAGAATCCTGTTGAAAAGAGTTGGTTGCGTGGCTAGTGGATGATGCAGGCAGACGACTTTGACGTCTTCAGGTTTCAATGTACCAGTATAATTAAAATGTGCCAAACTTTCGGACGACCTGAGAACCTTTGACGAAGGCACATTTCTGTGAGAAAATAAGAACATTCCAGCAAAATAGAAATGCTGTTATAAAAAGGATAAGAAAAACTTACACAATTGCTCAACAACTTTAACTTGGAATGGTAGGGTCATTTTACCGAAAGAGCTAGATGATGTTGCTTGGTTAAGTGAACCAAATTTGTTTCAGCTTCTCTAGGACTGGGTAATTTTTATGTGAAACTCCCTGCAATGTCCTTGTCCCTTGTCTGTGATTCCAGGTTGATGACCAGCTATAACATTCGACAGTTTACTTTTTTCGGACTCAAAAATGTGTTCCTAGCATCCTGTGCTCAAACGAGATATCGGTCCCCCACCTGAACAACCCCTTTCCCCGATCCTAGTCGTTCCCTCGGCATGAATTTCGTTGGTGGGCCCGTAGATAGGAACAGTATTTCTAGTTTACTGTTATGTTTTTTTTTTATAGCTGTGGCCTCATCAGTGTTCTCAAGGTAGGCCGAAAGTGGTAAATTTTAATTACATTAACGAATTGCGAGCAGGATATATCGGACTCCCCTACTTTATAAGGCTATCAGAACCCCAATATTTGCCTTGTAGTCCGGAAGGAATAGTTTACTACTTTTTAAAGGTATTTCGTCTGAGTAGGAATGGAAACGGCATTTAGCTGAATAAAATGTACTAGTGAGGTTTAGCACTACCACTGTACTGCGACCTTAGCACGCTCCCTGTGTGCTACCATCAGATATTAAAAAGTAATGAATAAGAGACATTTCGTTCTAGCTAATCCTAGGCTATACACGAAGTTAGTGGCACTCTCAGACTTTAGTTGCGGCCACGAACGAATCAATACTGAAAGAAAGCTGAAAACTTACAATGAGAATTTTCGTTTTCTTTCCGCTAAACGACCAACATGCTGGCTTATGGTGAAAGTGAAACCGAATTACACTGGGAATTTTCATTTTCTTTCCACTAAATGAGGACCATGGTCGGATTATGGGAAGACCCCAGCTCATCGAAACCGAAACCGACAGCGTACCTCCTCCTTCAGTAATTATACAGCCAACAAGACGTTTCGTGAATTATTCAGAAATAACAAAAAGTAGATAACCAAGGAAAATGACGTATCAAAACACGTTTAAATTTGCGAAAATTTGGTGTACTGCTGACGTGCATTCTTTTGCACCTAGACGTCAAAACTAACGTGCAAGGGCGCTGCTACTACACGACGATAGGCACAGTCAGAAAGCGATATATTTTTACTGTTTAATCTCTGCCACCACGTCCTGGTATTTGATCACCTTTGGTTTACATAAAGTAGCAAATAACAATAACAACTTACATTAAGGAATTATTAAAAATTCATCATCGTCTTTTTCTCAGGAAGGATTGTAAAGGCTCGATCGTCATAAATAGCAGTTAGTCAGAGGCCAATGTTTCTGTGCCTTAATAGGAGGTTGCCTTCACATATAATTATAATAAATAATGGTAATCATTATAAATGTGTCGGATGAACTGTGAACAATTCACAAGCTGACCGTCCTTGGTAAACTTGTAAGGATGGATAATTTTTTCTTTCGCGTGTGGCCATGGCGAGTAAAAAACGAACGCATGGTACATTAAGTTAGTTAACGAAGGCTATCTCATGTTTGTTTCTTTCAAAGCCTTTTTTTGTATAAAAATTTTTTAATGATTCTTGGACCGTAGGCTAAACTATTGACGAACGGACCAATAGTTTAATGGTGACAAGTCTTACTTTACTTTCACCATGAATTTGAGAAATGTGCCTGACGAAAGCAATTAATCCGAATTTTGTTTCGGCTTGTTTTTTTCATCCGATGCAGCGTCTACAACCGTGATATGAGCGTAAAGCCACCTGTCACAACAATCACGTAACAATGCGCAGCAATACATCAGGTCATCGATTGCTGACCAAATTTTTTCATAAAAGCTTCAAAAATTTTCGGAACGTACGTCAATAACGGACTTGCGGCAACGGTAAATCTCCTCGAGAAGAAAAACAAGAAACAAGAAAAAATTCAATCAACTGTTGATTTCAGTAACAAACAGTTAACACACACAATATTTCACAACATTATTGAATACCCGCTTTCTCAGTTATTGGCCCGGAAGAAACAATGGTCTAACAATGTTTTTTTTTTTTGAAAATTGAAAGTTATTGGCCCTCACTTTTTAAATCATTGAGGTATCAACGAAACATTAAGAAACATCGTTTTAGCTGTAGTGCTACTGCTTTACTTGACTGTTGTTTCGAATTTTTATTTGTATTTATACACTACTACACATCTTCGTCACTATCTATATCCAAAAATGAAACTATATTGACAGCTATACGATAGGCCTATGCATAAATAATTTTTTCTCAGATCTTTACCTCGCACCCTCGCCTCGTTCTTGGAGATCACTGTCTCCCCCCCCCCCGGCGGACGGTGCACCACTGCTAGTCAATAACATGTACTTTAAATAATATTACAGCTATAGCCTACTACTAGCTAAATTTGCTTCACTAGCTCATTGGCATAGGCCGATTTATGTTAATATTTATATTTGTATTTATATTGGCACAGGCGGATTCCTCCCTTCGTGATAGGCTTATACCATTAGTGCGGGCGTATTACACCTAGCCTACTACGTGCTACGCTAGGTTGCGGCGTGTGCGTGACGATAGTTCTACTTGTGAAGTGCATTGTAATTTTGGCGTGATTCCGAAGTACCCATCTAATCACTGTTCAGGCAGTGAAAACTCAACGACGTACAGCTCCTTCTCCTTCAGACAACGTCTAGTTAAAATTTTTCGTGTCCAGAGAATTGTTGTTGGAAATGAGAAATTAGACCCATCATACTATTGTAACAGTAGAATTCTTGGGACGTCGGTGTAACCAGACATTGTTTATGCAATGTTGCTCGATTCCGAATGCCCCATCACCGTTTATGCAGACGAAAACCCAACGACGAATAACCCCTTCAAACAACTCCTCTTAAAAACTTGTAAGAGTTGTTTTACAATAGAAATTTTGGAACGGTGCGATTGACATTGTTGCACGAGCAATGACATTGCCAAGGAACACGCTGTTCAATTGTTATCGCGTGCGGGATATTCAGTCGGTTAAAGCCCTCAACCTTGGGTCATTCGGAAACAATCGCCCGCGGGCTCTGCGCGCTCTTGTGCATTGTATCCGAATGACATTAACTTTGACGTGGACACATGCTGTTATATCGCCACCAAGTGACAGTAGATCATCCGATTGTAGACATCCGATTATTTAAAAAATGATTGATTCTGTTCCATTTTCCACAATTTGAAAGATTTCGGCTGCATTGGGATTTATCCACAGCATGGTAATGTATGCTTTTAGGTGCTTACAGTTAACAGAAATATGTCAGCTCGTGGGGCCGCCTTTTTATTTACTTTACTTTACTTTATTGAAACGAGCTTATACAGGCCTTGGACACCAATCCTAACCTATTCCTAACCTACTTACAGCCTGAACCATACTGACCGTACCAACCATACAGACTTTCAGACTGTCTGGAGCTAACATTACCAAAGCACAAACTTTCAGGACCAAAATTCACAAGTACACAAACTTCCAGGAGCTGTACTTACAAATGCACAAGAGTTCAACTTGGAAATGCACAAACTTTCAGGACCCATCTGGAACTAAACCCGCAAACCTCGGGGACTAAACTTACAAATGTACGGGCCCAGACACGGATACCAATAAACAAGGGAGCATGGGGCATGGGGCAAGAGAGATCCGTAGGAACCTTAGGTAAACGGTCGAGTTCCCTTACAAAAGCCGATGGTCCTGCGGCGCAGGGGCTTCGGGCAGATGACCAGGAGTAGTTAACACTCGTTAAACCTTAAACCCTTTGAACCCTTTGATTCTGTTACTGATATCGCCCCCCGTGCCGCAGGACCATCGGCTTTTGTAAGGGAAGTCGACGGTTTACCTAAACTTCCCACGGATATGTCTTGCCCCATGCCCCATGCCCCATGCTCCCTTGTAATCTGGTATCCGTGTCTGGACCCGTACATTTGTAAGTTTAGTCCCCGAGGTTTGTGGGTTTAGTTCCTGGTGGTTTCTGAAAGTTTGTGCATTTGCAAGTTGAGCTCTTGTGCATTTGTAAGTGCAGCTCCTAGAAGTTTGTGCATTTGTAAATTTTGCTCCTGAAAGTTTGTGCTTTGGTAAGGTTAGCTCTATATTTTCGTCCTGAAAGTTTGTGCTTTGGTAATGTTAGCTCCAGACAGTTTGAAAGTCTGTATGGTTGGTACGGTCAGTATGGTTCAGGCTGTAAGTAGGTTAGGAATAGGTTAGGATTGAGCGAATGGTGTCCAAGGCCTGTGTAAGCTCGTTTCAATAAAGTAAAGTGAAGTAAATAAAAAAGAGGCCTCACCAGCAGACATATTTCTGTTAACTTTAAGCACCTAAAAGCATACATTTCCATGTCGAGGATAAATCCCAATGCAGCCGAAATCTTTCAAATTGTGGAAAATGTAAAGAGAAGGTGCAGGGATAAAGAAAAACTAAAAGTTAAAGGCTGAGTTTCCACCATTCATAGAGAGAGAGGTGCATCAATAATATTGTGTTCATGATACTGTATAGCTAGCTAGTTAGTCAGTAGTTCATTAGTTAGTTAATTAGTTAGCTAGTAGCGTTTTCCCCATGTTAAATCCCATAGACTTATTACTCATAGATAGCGAAAGTTTGGGAAGGCCTACACAGCTCAAAGTTTACACACGAATGCATGGTGATCTGAACATTGTACTTTTGTTGGTTTGGGGCTTGAAGGGTAAAGACTTGCGGGAGGGATTTTACATTCGCAACCAAGGTATTTTAATTTCCATGTTGCAACCAAAGATTTCAAGCAATAATGGCGTAGACAATCAACCCCGGTCCTTCGATTTTTGAAAAAGCCTGAACGGACTAAAAGCGGAACTGTAACGAAGGAGAAAATAGGCAGTCATTTACGTCATCTAAAGGGATACACGTTAGATGAGGGGTACGCAACAATACGAACGTCCACGAGCAAACGGAGTTTATGTTAAAAACCAAAACACAAATGCTTTGCGGGCTGATGTTTTAGCAACAGTGAACATCAAGGATTTCTGCATGACAAAATGTTAACGAAGAAAGCAAACGAAAAACTTCACAATTTGGCTGATGTAACGGTTAATGATTTACAGACAGAAAATTCCTAAAAAAAAAAAAGTTACAGATACATGCGACAATCCTAACATTTTGTTTAACCTCTGGAAGTTCAACTGAAGGGGATGTGCTGACTGAGTGAGCGAAGCGAAGAAAAATCAGCGTTTGTTAGCCAGTGTGCGCAAAAATGGATTGAAGAACTTAAGCATGTGAAGCATATATTATATGCAATAAACCAATCCGTGTCAATTTGGCTGATGAAATGGCTAACAGGGGATTGGTAAATGTGAAAATTAACAATGAGAAAATTTACAGACGTAAAATTGCTCCGAAAGTAAGGTAGCGATGAAGATAAGACGATGTGACCTTTTGTACGTTCATAGTCCTATGAAAGTCGTGATATACACCCAAAACCAAAACTGGTAAAAGAGAAACCGCCAAGTTTCCAAAAACGGTCGGCCGTTAAAGGAGTGATATCATTCAACCAAGGGAATGCCGTCAAGGTTAATACAATTAGCCAAGTTAATCACAACGAATAATACTCTGGACGTTGAATGAAAACTTGAAGATTGCTACCGCGAGTAGCAATGTTCTAGTTTTCATTTAACTTTCGAACTATTAGACGATGCAATAGGATTAACCACCTTGGCGGTCTTTCCCTGGTTGAATGATATCACTTCCTTCAAAGGCCGACCATTTTTGAAAACTTGGCAACTAATCTTATATCAGTTTTGGTTTTAAGTGGATTATATTATCTTTGTCAAACTTAAGGTTAGTAATCCAGTCAACTTGGCTCAATGGTAAGGTTTCTTG
>JAHWFP010241283.1:15841-35554 GCA_023313725.1 Lithobius niger
CCCCCCCCCCCCCACTTCTAAAAGTTTCATTTATACAGTTGTCAGACCCCAACTTATGTATGGCGTGGAATGAAGAAAGACCTTCCAGTTGGGTTGGGGGTGGGAAAGGTAACGGCACACATGAACTTTGTGATGACACTGTTATTATGTTTTCTGAATTCAAACGAGTAGCAACTCTTATTTACATGGTAGGATAAAACTAGGGCAGTCATCAGTTCCACTGTTATATCCCTTAGGAAAATTTGTTTAATATTTGAACGTTAGTCGATATGGCGACGACGACCCTATCCCCCCCTCCCACACCCACCCCCCCCCCCCCCCCCCCTACACACACAAGCACACAACAAAAACCCTTCCTCGTTGCTTATTTACTTTTCACGCCCGCTCCCACTCATTTCCAAAAGTGTCAATTTTTGTTGTCATACCACACGTGTTTGGGCGGGGAGTAGGGAGGATTTCTTTGGTTGGGCCGGTGAGGGGAAGGGGAGCAGGAACGGGTAAAATGAGGTAATTACACAATAGGGATTTCATGATGACAGTGCAGTAATTTTTTTTTACGCAAACGAGTTTGATGTAGCTCCTCAAAAAAAAAAAGCTTACCAACCTGCTTAGCATGTTCTTAGTAACTTTACACAAAAATATACTGGAAGTATCTCAACAGAAACACGCGAGAAAAACACCATAGAAACTGGAATGGTTTTTTTGCAATATTATTAGCGTTGCAACGTGGGGGATTTCTACCGCATCGGTTTGTTTACGTTTTCACTATCAATGCGCGAGACAAGGCAAACTGGGATTGAAGCTGCGTTAGCTGCTACTACCTCACTTAGCCTTGGCGCGAGCACGTTGATGCACGCTTGACGTCACGCGTCTTCCAGCCGGCGGATATTACGACATCGGTATCAAGCCGCACGTTCGGCTCGCGGGCCTATATTGTTACGCGATTTCGCGTGAGTGAAGCGGCGGTACCGTCCCTTTAATAGGAAATTAGGTTACTATCATTCGTAAGGACTCGTTCTAATGATTTTTTTTTAATCTGACTACGTCGGTGTTGTCGTTATGGTCTAGAAGTTTCGTTGACTGTTAAGGCCTCTCCAGACAGAAGAAAATTTCGTGCGAAGCTATGCGTAACTACGTGCCTACAAGGTCAACATTGCAGCAATCGTGTGGTTGGTGTTGCGTTTAGGACGAATATTGAAGTCTTTTTTACACCATACTACGTCGGCGTGCAGCCGCGAGCAGCCAGTCTGGTTAGGGCTTTACGGTATAGGCTTTATTTTGTGCAGTTTTCCCCACTTACATTGTATCGAGGTTGTGTATTTAAAATATCCACGAACATGCAGTTCGACTTAGTTACAAACTCAGTTAAATCCTTTCTATTTAACTCAACATATTCACCAAATCCAACAGCATCAATAAACTAAGAGCGGGCTGAAATGGGAAAGCAGTGCAACTTAGCGTTTACACGATGGTGAGTGCTACAACGCTTCTCCACTACCAAAATAATATGAAATTTAATTTGGCTCAAAGCAGGAATGCGCTTTTCTCTTTCGTAACTTGTCAAATAGTATTCCCGTTCTGGTGGTGGAATCGTTCCAGATTCCTGTGACAACCTGCATTCCTAATCGATTGCTTCAGAGAAGCCTTGGGAACGGATGTGGCACGCCATGACGTCAATCTGACTCCTCATTGGCTCGCAAGAAAGTGGATGGAGGATCCAATCAATCCAATAATTTGTCGCAGTACACTTCGATCGGCTGCTCGGCAGTTATTGAAGGAGGATATTTTGGCAGGAAAGGAGACTTAAGAAAGGCGTCGAGCAAATAACATCGATCCAAAAGGGACAAGAAGACGTTGGACCGACAGACAGACATACAGTCGGAAAAGCGCAAGAAACTGGATAGAAGGAAAGAAAGAAAGAAAGAGGGCCGAAAGGAAGAGTCTTGTGGAACTCCGTGGTCTTCGGCGGAGATAGCCTCCTGCCCTTTGGATGTGAACCAGCTTCCGGAGGAGATGGGGGTCAACCATGATAGCAGGATGATTAATTCTGCATTTCGTGATGAGATATTTTGCCGAAAAGCAGAGAGCCATCCGCTGCGGCCTTTGAAGATCTCACTTTTGAAATGTTTTGAGAAACTACGCGTAGTTTTAAGTTGCAATGACGTTTCATGCGCTTGGATTGTTAATAAGTTGATGAAAATTTGGGACCTCCAGACGTGTGAATGTAAATTTTGTAAGTAATACAAAAGTCTCAATTGTTTCATTTTTTTTTTACAAACTCTTCAGTGCATTATTGGCATGCCGTACTGTGATGATACCCGATAATAAAATATTCCGAAAAGTTGTGGCGCCAAATGTAGAAAAGTTAGAAGCAGAAACAGGAGAAGTAAGTTGAATTTGGTGACATTTTATGAAGATAAAAGTCTTTGTTTGTTAGCGGAGCAGAGAAAGTGGATAAAGTCTCAGTTTGGATAGACGATTCGTCCAAATCGCATATCCGAATTCACCGGCGGAAAAACATTTTTTTACCTGGATTTTTTCCGTGTGAAAGGCCTGGTATTATCCGAATTAGTTATCTACTGATATCGAACTTCACATATCGCTTATAAATGTCGATAGAATCGGCCGATCGTGCTTAATACTTCAATTAAAAATAAGGTCGTTAAAATGAGAGAAAAATA
This sequence comes from Lithobius niger, assembly GCA_023313725.1. Classification (NCBI taxonomy): domain Eukaryota; kingdom Metazoa; phylum Arthropoda; class Chilopoda; order Lithobiomorpha; family Lithobiidae; genus Lithobius; species Lithobius niger. Next base: position 18,523 of record JAHWFP010241283.1, read on the forward strand.
CCGCCTCTCACGTTGCAGTGCACGTCCGTTGCGGAAATAAATTCGAGAGGTCACCGCACTGACACATTGCTAGTAGTGGCGCTGCTACGTTATAGCCGCTACCAAGAGTAGATTTAGAATGTTTTCGCTAATACCATACACGTTTTAACGAATGAAAAAAGTAGTATGAAAAATGAAATGATAAAATATCCCATGTAACAAAACTAATCTCTCTTTAAAAATACAATTCGGATATTATTATGCTTAGTTCACTATTGACTTATTTCTTTAGGGGGGGGGGGCATTCACACCAGAATCTTGCCTGAATCACCCTCGAAATATCTCCATTTCAAGGGGAAAGATGAGCTGAGTACCACGGAGTTCTTTGCAGATGCGTGCATAGTGCGTGCGATAATGACGGGGGATTATAGGCACGTAAATAAAGCCAATGTTACTTGGATGAATTCAGTATTTAAAATAAACACGCTAACTATAATTCCGCTGTAACACAACTAATATCGATTTACAAATGGATATTCAGTCGTTATTGGCGAAGTGACCGAAGCAAACAAGGTCCCATTTCACCTCAACATTTTGGTACTTTGCTGTTTTGTCTCTCTGTTCCGCAGTTATGGTCAATAGCATGCACAAATCGAATAAAATCTGGTAAGGATATAGAGCAGCGTCATGTGACGTCATATTGGCTACAAGAGAGATAACTGCAAGGGGCACTGGGTTAAAATGGAGGGTTAAACAACGGCACTTCTAGTCAAGGCAGTGCTTTGAGAGCGGATTTCATAGGCTTAAAAAACGTTGTTTTCTCCAATCCCTCATGCTGCTCGGTTGTAATTGGAAAATAAAGATTCCACTTGCTTAATAATGTCAGCAACTGCCAACAAATCGACAAAAATCGCGCGTTATAGGCCTAAGAAATCCACTCTTAGCAGCATTGTCTTCAGTAAGACGCCCTTCTTTTCCCCTTCCAGTGAGCCTTGCAGCAATTTCAGTTACTGGCTCCAGCATAGAGTTATACACAATAATACAACGTTGTGTCACTGCCCTATTCTTTGGAATACTGCTGAACGATTGTATTTACTTTATTTTACACCTATTGCTAGAAGTGCAAAATGGCTTCGAAAAAACAGTTTTTGGCTTATGTGTTCTAAATCGTTCATCAAAGACAAACATTGGTTTGGAATATGCAGAATAACATACTCATCAAACTAGAACACATATGGATCTATGAAGCTTGGTTTGGTGTGGTATATGTAATAGCACGAATTGTTGTTGAAAATTTGCAAGCCAAGGCTCCATTGTGCAATGGACTGCAGTGGTGGAGGACCCGGGGCCCCCCCCCCCCCTCCGCCAAAAAAGAAAAGGTTGAGAGATTTTTGTGTGTGGCGGGATAAAGAGTAATTTGTTTAGACTTATTTATGCACCAGTTTTGGGGTTAAATAACGATATGCTATGCAGTTTCTGTTATACAGGCATCCTATTTTTACTTGGGAAGACGGGAAAAAACTCCAGAAAAAAAAACAACTACAACACAACCACAAAAAACGCTGTTCAACACGTATTTTGTGTCGATCCCCTGTGGTAATCACTACAGATCACAATGTTTAGGAATTTTTATTGTTGTTGAAAACAAATGTTGACTGACAATTATGGTCTTTGTTGGGTATTTATTGCTTCTACAGTATTTCAAAATTTTTAACGACGCTTAGTACTGAAATTGTTTAAAACAATGGCAGAATTATTGTTGGCGGCTTGACAAAAAAAGCAAACTAACCAGCGACGATGCATGTGGCGTTTGATTATTGACCGGTGGCGCTTATATCTGCTGCTGCCTAGCAGCTGACTGCTCCCTGGTGTCTCATAGGACCGTTGCTGACGTGAGCGTTCTGTCCAGCGACTTGATGCAGCAAACGTGGTTCATTTTAAGTCATATTGTCGATTGTAATTCGTAGCTTAATACACTCGAGTACAATTTTTAAGTTCGGAGCGGCCCAGTTTACGTTTCATAATAAGTATTCACTAGTTTGTTATTCCAGAATAAACGGATCGGAAACGGCAGCCATGTTCCGTTCAAAAATCACAAATACGTGACGTCAGTGGGGCTCCTCCACTGAGTTAGCAAATGACGTCAACAGCCGATGTCCGCGCATGCGCAGAGTAGATAAAATAGGGGAATACGAGAATCAATGATAAGGATTTGTGGTGAGCCGACCTTCGCCAGCTAGCATATAGAAACTTGGTGGACAAACGAAGCTTCAAAAAGGTTCCATTTAACTGTTGCGAAAATTCAAAATGATGGCCAAAAATGTCGACGAGAAATAGTTACGACACGACCTCAAATACCGAATTTTATTGGTCTATGTTAATTCTGGAAGAAACTATAGGATTTCAAATTTTTTCATTTAACATGGAAGGGCATGCTGAGGCTTACATGTAGGACCACCATCGCGGTCCTTGATAATAAAGGGGCCAAAATTTTAACCAAGATAAACATGCTACAACTCGAACACTGCGGTAATGGATGGATTTCACCGCAACATAGGCGTAGCTAAAATATTCCTACAGGCTACTGCTATACGTCTGGATTTTTTAACCGCAATAATAATAATAATCTAAAATTGTTGAACGAAACAGCAACACATTTTAATATTTCACGTTAAAAGAAAACTTGCCTTTTATTCCCATAATACACGTGATAATAGAAAGATGGCACAAATGAGTTTTGTTAAAGCTTTTACTAAACTCATCTGTCACGGCATTGGAATAACTGTTGGGTTTTGAATTTCAGCTTGGCAACTTTGTGGCCATTTCGTTTTCATGAAAGTAGCTGATGTTAAATTTAATATAAATTCCCGTTAGTCTTATTCCAAATAGGCATTAGATTACACACCCACGTGAGAAGTATACCAATCTCTATGTTTCCGTCGCAAATAGAAAGTATATTCAGCAATGCGCTTTAAAAAAATGCCTCAAATCTGACGCATGTTTACAAGGTACGAGAGAACGCACCTTTGATTAAGGAATGCAATTGAATCGAAGCGGTTTCACGTGGTTACGAAATAATTGTTCGATGCGAATCCCATACAATTTTTTTCCCATTAATCTCTAAAATTGTGCGTATTTGCTTTATAATGTCAACCAGACTACATGCTAATTTGCCTGCATCATCGTAATGAGTTGTTTTTTAGTGAAATTAACTACTGAATAAAAATTTCTGCACAGTGCACGTATAGATGTTAGTTACAAATCACGGGCAGTTGATTTCCCGTGATTTCCAGCACTTTTGGCTTTATTTTAACTTTTCTATTCCACAGCACTTAAACTTTCGTTGCTATCTCATTTTCAGTAATTGGCATCTACCCCAAAACAAAAATTGTTAAGGATTCCCCCCAAGCTTTTCGGTCGTGTGAAGTCGTGATATCAAACGCCAAGCTCTTTCGCCAAGCTAATCCCACCGAGTAATAGTTCGAAGGTTAAATGAAATGTATGAAAATTGCTTACAGCGCAATTTTCAATTATTTCATTTAACGTTTGAAGTATTAGGGCGCGTTTACGCAAAAAGACCTTCTCGCTCGCCGAAAGCTATTTGCTAGTCAACTGTTATTTATTTATGATTAGTTTCCCGTTGCTACTAAATGAATGCGGTAATAGATAACAAATTGTATGTATTATAAATAACAACACGGATAAAGAACAAAGTGCTACAGTAATTCTAAACATTGCTACAAGATTGTTGTCATTTCACGCTATTTCCAAAATTTGCTATTCTCCCGCAAAGTACAGCTTCTAGCAATGATCAAACGTTGGTAGAATAAATAGCTTCTCGCAGAGAGAATTCAAAATCCAACATGGCGTCCATTTCGTAGCTATCGAATCGAAGACAAACCATCGAATGCCGGCATACAAAAAACATTCCGTCGTCTTTTACTGCAGTAAAAATTGTTTACTTGTTGTCATAAGTCGATGCTAAAATGTTGCAAGCATCGTACGCCGTGTCACGAAGCACGAGGAGAAGATTTGCGTCTGCGTCGTTGCCATGGTTCCTATACGCATAGACAACTCGAAAGCCGCATACTCCGGTAAAGGCGAGAAGCAGCCATCAGATTTAGTATTGATCAAGTAAAAGCTAGTGAGCGAGAAAACTGTCGTTGCGTAAACTAGCCTTTAGTCGGTGGGATTAGCTTGGCGAAAGAGCTTGGCGTTTGACATCACGACTTCACACGGCCGAAAAGCTTGGCGGGAATCCTTAACAAGTTTTGTTTTGGGGTAGATATCAGTAATTTTTGGTCCAAATTGGTGAAATCCATTTTAAAATGCCAATCTAGTTTTCTGGTCCATTTCGTTTTCAACTTTTTTGGGGGGGGGTTTGAGGACAGCAGTCACCTTTCTTCATTTGATTAGCATTTTTATTAGTATTGCAGTATCTCCTTGCAAACGCATTAATTTCTTTGTCAGTTTGGCATTGTTGCATAAAAACAATGTTTAAAACAATGTAAAACAATCAATTTGGACCTTTGGAGCTCTCTAAACCTTGAACCACTTGACCAATTAGAAAGATCCATATGAAAAAGACACATCTCCAGAGCAATACTTGTAAAATGAGCTAAGAAACAGCTTTATTTACCGCATGGAAGAATTTATTTTCGTGACACAAAAAAAAGCGTTAGTAGTAGTAAGGAATTAGGCAAATATCAACGTTATTCACGTCGTTTTTTCAACAAGAAAATGTTAAGCTATGGGTTTAACAGTGACTTTCATGTTGTCAGGCGACCAAAGTCTCCCGATCAAACAAGTTTCAGCCTTTTCTGTCGCATTGTTATTTATCCTCACATGCCTGAAAACAGCCAAACTCCCTTTGCTGTAAAAACACAACTTGTCTGGTGGTCGCCATGCTCATATACGCATATTATCTGGATGTTATCGTTTTATCTTGGCGGGCGACACACTAGCGTGTGTCTTGATTTTCATAAACTCACCCAACAACCCACAGACCGATGACACAAAACCGGCTGCTTCCACCAGAAATGATTTCACGCTTAAGGGCGCCCGCGCACTGAGCGGCCAGGTTGCGTAACCAGTGGTCATGGCGGCCAAAACACTCGACGACGTGCCGCGCGGCTACGTCCGTTTTTCATTGATAATTTTGGATCACTTGGTGAAAAATGAACCCGGAGCAAGTATGGTCCCATGTGGCCGCCTGCACGCCGCCCGGGATCTCAGGCTGGCCGTTGCTGCCAAGTGTGTGTTGCTACATATACCGTAAGCATTCTCGTTGGCCGCAGCGACCTGGCGCGGGGGCCGTAAGTCTTATATGAACGGACACGCTGAAATGATCGATGACTAAAATGGAGGCCATGCAGTGTCAGGAAAAAAGTGTTTTTGTTCACCATCATTGCTCACCAATCACCCTTGCGTTGTCATGAACCAAGAAGATATAAGTTGCTAAGAAGATTTAAGTTAAATGTCAGCCGATAAGAGTAGTTCATTCCTTATGATCAAGTGACCTGTTACCTTCTTTTAGCTGTGTGGTGATACTGCGTAAGGACAATCTCCGTCATTTGTTAATTACGTTTTCGTAAATAATTCTAGCGAAGAACTACTACGGGTCCGCCATCTTTAGTCAGTGACTTCAGCGCAAAAACCGATTCCCGCACTCGATGAGTATGATGATTCAGCGTTGACGTCACACTGAGGCATTCATATCTCTTTAATGCATATGTTCTGGAAGATTCTAAAAATTACAGGGATGACTCCTGTTGCCTGCAATTGCATTAAACAGTTAGCTGCCTCGTTCGATACCTGAGAGTTAAAACTCAATTTAGACAATTCTAAGTCCTGTACCTTTTCATTCGCATAAAACTACAAATCCGCAAACCATCAGTTGCAAATTAAATAACGGCACTCGTAAGTGAGTTCCTACAATTAATAATTTGGGGGTTGCGTTGCAATCGAATTCTAAATTATTTTTCATGACAGAAATATTGTCTAACAGGATTCAAAATATGCAATTTTCTAAAACGTTCTCAACATTTTTTAAACATTCAAAAACCATTATTATTAAATGAATGAATGACAAAGGTCCGACACCTGAGTTGCAGAATCCCGTATTCGCTACAGAAATCATCCGAATTTTCGCCCAATGAATTCTGTAGTAAAGAAGGGATTGAACATCTCACAACAAAATACACAATGCCACAAAATAGACCTAAACATATGTCTAACTTGAATTTTCGGTGATAAATTTACACGATCACCATCATCAGAAGATCAGAAATAATACAACAACGGTCACATTTTAGCAACAAAAAGTCCACACGACAAAAAACGTCCCAGCGGTCCACCATTTTGAATCGCGACCACTGATCTCAACGCTAAATATCTAGACCGAGTTCAACTTTCCATTGACGATCTAGACAGGTGCTAAGTGAAGGGTGCACGAACTTGTCAGGATTCGCCACGTTCATTAAGGGGACCATCTTCCGTTGTAAGATGTTCAATTCGATTAGCCACAGTACTCGCCGGTTGCCGGTTTTTTCCGAAAGAAGGGATTGTGAATTTCTTATGTGTTGGGTCTTTGTGTTCCACTCAGTACTCAGTTGCATCTAATCCACTTTTTATTAACTATAATGCTGTATTCAGCAGTCTGATTTTGTATGCATGCGGTTTATAGAACCCACCATAACGATGTCTTCTTTGTGTGGTAAGTAGTAACGGGTGCAGCGTGAGCTTATAAGATTAATTTATTACTGTCCTTCTCCAGAACCGTTTTAACTTGTATTAGAATACATCAAATCAGTAACCCCTATAGGGGTTACTGATTTGATGAATTCTAATACAAGTTAAAACGGTTCTGGAGAAGGAGTATTTCATTAGAAAGTATTTCATTTGTTGCCTACGAAAAGCGCCTGGCATTACTATTTACTTACATTATAGTAATCATAAGAACTAAACCCATTTTGCAATCTCAGAAAAAGGAAAACAACTGTGAATTGGAAATGCTGAATCATAAACTTTTTTCTGATGATACCTGCTCATTCCCTCTTGACTTTAAAAAGAGTTTCCATGCCTTGTAAAGTCAAAATATAAATAAATAAATAATAATAAAAATTTAGTCAACACACTCAGCTTTGTGTTAATCATTATACCACACGCCATGGCTGTTTGCTGTGACGTGCATATCACGTGACTGTGCTAGTCCAATCAGGCGGCCAAACAGCCGTTGTTCTCGTTCGTCATTGGCTAACTCATGGTGACGTCACGGCTAACAGCCATTGCGCATGGTTTAGTCCAGTTAGAACTGCTGCATAGGGTTGTAGAATGGTATGGGGGGGGGGAGGGACGCTAGGCTCTTTCCCATTCTAGAATGCAACAAAATATCCCTCCCAGAGTTAAGAGAGCTGAGACTAGTATGATAGCATCTCACCCGTCGTAAAATAATCATTTAAGAGTTAACGATGAAAAGATTGGAACAGGAAAGAAGACAGGACGTTGTGATGGTGTGCCGGAAGTTACCACTTGCCCTGAGGATGTGAGCCAGGTTACCGGAAATGGTGGTCAGTAGAGATATGAAGAAAACCAAAAGACGATGCCAAGAGAGTTAAAACGAACTTAGCCTAATCCGAACTTTAAGCTGGTGGCTCTCGTAGAGGAGAGGGTGTAAACCCTGGGGTTATCTCATGAATTGTTTCGTTTTTTTTTGACGTTGAATAATGTCTTTACTACATTAAGGTGTAAGTGTCCATCCACGTCCCACAGGCTTCCGTGTTGGGTTTTTAAACGCTTATAACTGAGGACCTATACCAGGCAGAATTACAAACTAAAATTTAAAAAGGGCAAATAAAAGTTAAATAAAGAGTAAATAAAGTAAATAAATGGTAAGTAAAGAGCAAATAAATAAATAATAAATATAAAATATTATACAACCCAACACGTAATTGAGAGAGTAAATAAATAAATCAAGATAGACTATACAAACTAATACGTAACCTAAATAGTAAATAAAGGGTAAATAGAAATACATAATAGTAAACAATGGTAGGTAAAGGGTAAATAAGTGCATATAAGGATAAATAAGGGTATATAGGATAAAAAAGGGTAAAAAAAACTTCATTCAGCGACAAATTGCTAATACATAGTTTGAAAAACTTTCTTTGCAATTCATACTGTGTAAACTGCATTAACTCACCAAAATTTACAAAGTTCGCTCGCTTTCACAACATCGAAATCGATACCTGATCAAACTATTTCGCTAATTTTTCGACGGCTCTCTGTCGGCTTCTTCATGCTTTTAGGGTCTTCAGGACTTTTTTCTACATTTTCAGCACTGCTGACATCTTCTGATTCGAATTCGCGTGGCGTTGAAGCTTCCCGGATTTGCACGGCTGCACCACTGATCTTGTTGCTAGACCCAGTTCATTCTCAAGGTGCTAGATGACTTCCTTATTCACGAGGCGCAATACTGTTGGATAAGCTAAGCTACAAGCGATAGCCGCAGACCAAATCTTCCATGTTAACACCTTTCGCAGGTCCAGGCATGATTATGCGAAAAATGGCGCTGCAATAGTGTTTTTTGACCGTACTTTTTTATTTACCCTAAACAGATAAGTATGAAACACCGACTGAGGGGCCGCGCTACTATATACATCGAGATTTCTGTAATCCTAAAACATATGACGCAAGCAGTCGTGAAACTCCAGTTGTGGGCTCATTGTGTGTGCGACCACACATGCCAAGACATGTACGACGCATGCGCGAAGCTTTAACACGGAGGATTTGGTCTGCGGCTATGCGCTTTTAGCTAGGTTTGGATGTTCATTAATTTTGTTCCATACTACTCGTGATGTTGGATTGCAGTGGACTTTAAACATCGGAGGTGGAGGTCTCTCCTTGAATTAGATTTGAAGAGCGTGTTGATTCCTTTCCGATTTATCGTGTGTTTCGTTTCCTTGCAGTACCGATTTCGATGTTGTGAAAGTGAGCGAACTTTGTAAATTTTGGTGAGCTGCTAAATAGTTATTTGACACTTTTTCTCAGCCTTTTTGCGTTAGTTTTTCTTTCTCCATTCTACTTTTCTTCCAGGCTTACACTCCCAGCCTGTTACTTCCTAATTCGTTCAATCTCTCATCTTTACTCTGCCTTTTCCTCTCTTTCCTTTCCCTCTTCTTCCTCTATGTTTCCGTTTGCCATACCTTTTTCCCGGCACCTTCATCAGGAACCGGTGTAAACTTATAAAACCCCACATAGTATTTTTTTTTAAAGTAGTTCTGGCGAAGTTACTGATACTACTGCCGTGACATACCATGGTAGTCTGATAGTCTCAAATTCCCTTGGGTATAGAACAGCCAAACCACAACCTCAGACCACGAACGAGTCCACACACCCAGGGAAAAACTTTAGCCCTCAATCTCATCAGTCCGCCTGGGAAGTAACAGACCACATAGTTAGAATTTTTTCCCCCTTGTTCGTCAGTGTTGTTCGTAAAGTCTCTCTCTGTCATTTTCCTTCTCCCTTCCCCTCCATCAGAGTTCTTCAAAAGAACTTCTCAACTTACAGACTGTAAACACGCTTTTTCGTGTTGCAGTTCTTTTCTTTTTGCCTCACTGAGTTGCATCGCTGTCGAATCTCTTCTCCCGTTCTTTTGTACGTAAGGTAGTCTTCCTTTACGATGCGTATAAATTGCGTCAAAATACATGCTGCCCTTCGCTGCAACCCCATATCGACCAGTGAATCAGGCAGTTTTCAAGAACACCTTGGGCTTCGATCCCTCCACTCTTTTTTTCCGGTCTTCTTGGAGACATCTCATTTTCGTCTTGCCCTTTCATTTCCTTTTGGCCATAGAAGAAGAGGCATGGTTGAGGTACGCAGCGTATCAGGATAAAATCGCCAGGGAAGGTGCGCTGCCACTGGGTCCAACTCAAGAGGATGTGGCGAAGTGTCTTTCTTGTGGTTTGGACTCTTGTCGTTTATCAATCTTCTATAACTGATGTGTGCTGCTTTCAGTGATTGAGAAGAAGCGGCATCTAATACTGAGTTTACGTTACTAAACTTGTCTTGCGCCGGCACGCACTAGCCCTGAGCAACTCAGTTCGGATTTCACATTTAAGTATCGGTTATCAGACACATTTCCGAGAAGTGAGATGTAACAATGTCGAGGCATGCAGGGCCGAGCCATTGTTGTATTTCTCCGAGAAAAGTGGCTGATAACCTATATCACCCAATTTCACGAGCTCAGTCCGACAACAATAGTATAGCACGCACACAACAAAGGATGAATCGTGCTGACGTTCTTTTGCTCAGAAAGGTCGACAATGCGACAAAGATGTCATTGTTGACAGCATTGTTATTCTTTGCTTAGTGAAAGGTTCTGTGTTAGTGTTTATTGATTGTAACTCGATTCCGAAGTGCCCCATCACCTTTCATACCGCGAAAACTCAACGACGAGCAGCCCCTTCAGACTACTTCTCTTAATATTTTGAACCAGTTTGTTTCCGCGGTACTGAATCGTAAATAACCTTTGTAGTTCAGTGTCATAACGTTTTCGTGCTACAAGAAAAAATAAACAACAAAACGAAAGCATTTTTTCTTGCTTAAGCAAAACTAGCTCTTCACGGTGTTGTTCTTAATTTTAATCGAGACTGTAACGTCCTCTTTTACCATCTGGAAAAAGCGTGATGTTCTTTAATTCATAAGCAGGCGTGATATCCAGGGGTGATATCCAAGTGCGAGCGTGATATCCGATATCACTCCTCAGCATTTTCATCTCAGTCCTAAACCATTGTCGCAATATCATCGTGTTCTATTGTTAAAAGCGGACTGAGATCGAGAAATTGGGTGATAAACAGTCATAGCAGCCGTGTTTTGTCCATCTAGCAGTAAAGGTGACTGACGTAGTCCTTATCCCAAAGCAATAGGGCTGCATAGGGGAGCAGCACGAGGAAGAAAGGGTCTTTTGTACTGGCATAAGGATAGGCTAATACGGAAATATTATCCAGCAGCAAGTGCCAGCACGACTTTGCATAGCGGCCAAGCTGGATCGCAAACAAGTGTCCAGCGCATGCTAGCACGAGACGAAAGTAGTAGCGTGAAATTAGTATAAATATAGAGAACATACTAGTATCGGTATAACAAAGCAAGATTTGACGTGACTTCAAAACAAATAATCAACCTCTTGAGTCAAGAGTGTTTTCCTGTAAAGAAAGAAAGAAATCACAAGGTAAAGAGTAAACGAAGCAAGCAGTCTGCATTAAAGACTGACCTTGTGAGGATACACAATACACTAGTCTGAGAAAGAAAGAAAAGACAACTGTCCCGACTGGGACTCGAACCAAGGACTGCCCTTTTACTGGCCGGGCACTCTAACCACTGCGCTATCGGGGTGGGTACTGGGTACTAGAGCCTGTAGCAAGTAGGACAGTATGTAGGACAATCCCTTCAAAAACTTAAGGAACGTATGGCATTCCATTCCGGGCCAGCTGCCATGTGTGCATGGTAGCTAGCGGCGCGTAGCATCCATGTTAACGGCAAGGTGCACCGCACGAGGGGCTAACTGCGTGCGTGTGCATTGCCGTACATGTAAGCATGTTACAAAACTTCAAATTAAAATTCGAGTCCAATTCATTAGTGCAACACTGCCTTTCAACAGGCAAGTCGCCTCACAAATACGCAACAGGCCACACCCCCGCTTTGGACAAGGTCCAAATCTTGTTTCAAGAAAAACACACTAGAGCACGTATTAATCTTGAAACGCTTGTCATCCATACACACACACCACCTGTACATAACCACTTAGTGCCAGATAATAAACTTCTAAAAGAATATTTTCTTGTGATTAAAACACTTAAACTCGACTCGTTTGCCAGGCATATTGTGCAACCCCCATAACGAACGAATGGATCACACCTATGAAACACGTGACCCTGATTTGCATACACCTTGTGACTTGGTTTTCCAACGGAGCAGGTGGGTTGTGCATTTCAGCTGCCATTTCTGCCTCTTTTGAGGGGAGAAATTGGTGATTTTTATCCGTTTTAAATAACTGTTTTTATGCTTTTAATGTAGGATGACTTAGTGGCTTTTGCCATGCTTTAATTGTATTGCTTACCTGATGACGATAATTGAAAATTTTCGAAACGTTGTTTGTATATTTTTATCTAGCACTGCTTGGTTTGACTTCATATACTATTGTGTATCCTCACAAGGCCAGTCTTTAATGTAGACTGCTTGCTGCTTCGTGTTTTGTTGATTGTTCCATCAGCTTCGATACAGGTAATTCAGCGGTCAGCATTTAGCTCCCCTTTTCACATTTGTAACTTAAAGGAAAATTTCAGCCATTTACGGTAGCATAATACAACAACTGACGAGCTCACATATTCCCAAAAAAAAAACTTATTTAGCTTAAAAGACAATATTTATTACATAAAAAACTGATTTGCCAAAAGCCAGCATTGACACACAAAAAAGTTCAACTCAACACCAACTTATACCACGCGCCGTGGCTGTTTGCTGTGACGTGCTTATCACGTGACTGGGCTAGTCCAATCAGACGGCCAAACAGCCGTTGTTCTCCTTCGTCATTGGCTAACTCATGGTGACGTCACGGCAAACAGCCATGCGCATGGTTTACATAAATATAATGCATCATAAATGCATCAGCTTTCACTGCAGTCCATCGAGGGCGTTGTGGTCGCTTGTTTATGTGCATTCTCATTGCAGTTTCTTTTTTTCATCATATAAATCTCTTAAATTTTGGTCGTTATGCTTGTCTGGTCAGTTCTTTTGGAGGAAGATGAGAATCTGTACACAAATTATTTTTATTGCAACTCTTGCTTCACAGTGCCATCTAGTGGGGAAAAATTCGAAATTTCGGCATTTTATCACATAAAATGCATCATTATGAAACGGTTTTCAGTTGTTCATTATGTATTTAGGAGTGTTTAAAACAGGCATTAAACATACAAGAGTAAATCGTCGCTTTTATAATTTCCAATTTTTTATTTGTGTATTTTTTTTTTTTTTTTTTTTGCCAAAGCCTTTTAATGTTTATTTGGCTGAACCGGGTCACTTTTGAACCGGATCGCTTTTTTTAGTAAGAAATATCTGGTAAAAGAAGGAGCCAACCAGAGGATTCGTAGCCGCTTCATTTGTTAAGCCGAGGTCGTGTCTAAATGTTAAAGGCGTGTTTTCAAAGGCCAAACACCAACAATAGAGCCGTGGCCGTGTTAATTGTTGAGCCGAGGCCGTGTCTATAACTGTTACGGGCGTGTCAGGCAGGAAATCGTTGCTAAAGGCGTATAGATTTACGTTGCCTGAATCATATCAAAAACCAAAACTGGTAAAAGGGACCGCCAAGTTCCGAATGGTTCGGCCAAGTTAATCGCACCGACTCACAGTTCGAAAGTTAACTGAAAACTAGAACATACCTCTTTCGGTAGTATTGTTCAAGTTTTCATTTAACGTCCAAAGTATTATTCGTTGCGATTAATTCAGCTAATGTTTTGGTGTGTTGATATCACTCTTTTGAAAGGCCGTAACGTTGGAGCCGATTTAATTGGAGCTTTGCGTAAAGCGGACACGCCATTGAGGAAGTAGTACGGTCACAGACGGGAAGAGGGAAGAGGAAACCAAGCCAAACATTAAAGAAAGCGGAACCCGCTCCGTTATGTCTACAGTGGAAATGTCGAGTTTCCCATTTATGACAGATATATTACCTCAGACGACAAGATAAAGAAAAATGTCTGAGTCGAACACAAATGGCAGTTTACACAGCAGTTTTAAAACGTTTTCTTTTTTAGTTTAGGCTTATCTACCATATTGGGTTTTCGTATTGACAGCTCACTAAGGAGTAAGAAAGCCAGACTCATCAGTGCCCTTGCTGGAAATGAATTCGAAGCGGCAAGAAAGATTGGCACGATGCTAGCCAGGTTTTTTAAATTTAACGAAGGCCCGTTTACGCCACAATCGCGCTTCGTTTTCGCACAGCTTTCGATGCGAGTCACACCAGGGTAACAACGCTACCTAGAAAGCTGTCGTTCGGATGAATTCGTACAGTCGTATAATCCATGGCAATAAGATAAATACAATAATGTGTGGTTTAAAATGATTACTATTAGGCAAAACCGTGCTTTCAATAAACGCATAATGCTCGAATGACGAAAACATATAAAGCAGTGACACGACGTAATTTTATTGTATATAACTCTATGCTGGAGCCTTAATGGGTTAGCTGCAAGGGGCACTGCAGAGAGAAACAGAAGGGCGTCATACTGAAGCCGATGATGTTAAGAGTGATTTCTTAGACCTAAAACGCGCGATTGTTGTTGTTGGAGAAAACAACGTAATTTTAAGCCTAAGAAATTTGCTCTTGTGTTGTTTTTCCCTCCATTTTTATGTAGTGCACCTTGTAGTTATGCCCTCCAAAATCCATACTGGTGCCAATATGGCGGCAAATGTCACTGCTCTATAGGGTTGAAATTTCATTTTTTTGCATTTTACCGCGAACAATAAAAAAATGTATGGAACAATACCTTAGAGCACTTTATCGGAGTTTGCGTAATATCCGGTTCAGACATGAAATGCAGCTCGTAAAGATCTAATTTAAAAAGTTGGTTTGAACTGAGTTCATACCGATGTTTCCAGAATTCAGTTCCCAGTTTGAAACTGAAGTCGACAACGCAGCCAAGATTATCATAGCATCCCCATCTACAGTTCTAGCGGGGTTCCTGACGCAGTCGTCGACGGCCTTTTGCTCGTTAACTCCAGTCAAGCGGAGAAAGCTGATATCAAAAGCAAACGCGACCCGAGCGGGAAAACGACGCTGAACTTTGACTTAGTCGCACGCGCAAATTCCAAATTGGTCACGTGATTCGTATTGACTTCCGCTGTGAGTCGTACTGGGCCCCAAACAGAAATTGGTTCGAAATGGAAGGTGCGAGGCAAGGCAACGATAGCGTTCGTGCGCTCTTCGGGTGCAAGTTCATCGCACTGTGTCGCCCCAAATGGGAAATTTAATACGACGCCACACTGCAGCGTACAGATGAAACTGTTAACGTGGAAAAATATTGAAGGGTATAGGATCTTTCTGTGTTTTCGTACAATTCGCCTGTTTTGTTTAGGGCGAGTCAACCCATGCGAATTTATTCAGTGAATGTCGTAGTGTTTATGTCGCTTCACCGTAGCTTTTTATTCCATCGTCATCTGTAGCAAATCTTGTTTATTTGGATGTTTGCTGGGGCCAATGGCCAATCTTAGTCTTGTGTGTCTAATCTTACATAGGTGGACATTATCTATGCCTTGTAATTATATTTCCGGTTCCTGCCTCTAGAACCTTCTAGAACTTTCTATTACACATAATACCCTGGCCATTTCGCGGTTGTCAGGGGTTACCAAAACGTATTTAAGCAAGACGGGCAGCATGGTAAAATCAGAAAGCCTTCGGGCCAGCCAACTGGCTGGTTCTCTCTCAACCCTTGCTAGGTCTCTTAGTTAGGGGGATTTTTGGTTGTTAGGCCTCTAGTAGGCCCAATTTTGGTTAGGCTATTTTCCCCCAACCTAAACTAAGCCTTTTTATTAAACCTCTTAACCCTAACTTAACCCCAAAGTTCCCCAGCTTCCCGTAGAAGAATTTGTTCAGTCTATTTAGTTAGCTCTCCCACAGTTTATTTTTCGTCATCATCAGCATGTATAAGTTTAACATCCGCAGCATTGAATTCACGAATTTATTTTTAAATGCTCACTAAAGGAATTTAAGAAATCTGTCAAACGGATTTACTTGTAGGGATCACCCGCTACCCCCTGCCAAATACAAATTTTAGTTTGGCTACGATGGGAAAGAAAAATATTCAACTTTTCGACACCATGTATCGCTTTTCTATTAAGGAAAATTGGAAATTAGCCAATAGCGAAAACCATACACTAGAAAACACAATTTTGAAATTTTCGCTATTGCTAATTTCCAATTTTCCTTAATATTATTTCCAGCGATTCATGTCTATTTATTTCACTTTTCTGTAATACAGGCAAATGTAGAAATACCCGGCTATGCCTATAGTTTATAGTTTGTCCGCATTTCCATTACCTCATTTTCGGTACAGTTTGATTTTTCGGTATTTTTGTGTGTTTGCCTGTAAACTATACGCAAACACTCATAAAATACTGAAAAAAAAAACAATACCGAAAATGAAGTAATAGAAATGTGTACAAACATATACACGGGATCTTGACATGATAATAAAACTTACCCAACCACAAAGTGGAAACATAACCGTATTCTGCTTGCTTTTTTTTAAATCCAGTATGCCATAAGTCATCTTCTGTGAAATTACTCTTCACCCGAGCGACGTGACTCAGATTCAAACTGGTGAATCGGTTCATAAGAGAATTGCTCTGGACACCTGTCCACTGGCGTAAAGATAATGCGTTGTACTGATTACTCTTATTAAGGCCGTAACCAAAACCATGCTGCCATTCAACCTAGAATGCTTACTATCACAGGCAATCACAAATAAATACAAAGGCTGCGAAAGGGTTAAAAAATCTCTTAAACAATCTTAAACACAACGTTTCTGTCAGTGATAGCCTAAAGAGAAAATCAGAAATTAGCTGAGAAAACTATACCCCTTATACGGCATGTTACTGTCACGAACAATGGAAGAGACGTATTAACGGTTTTCGCATCCAGCAGACACTTAGATTTTCTCCTGGTTCAGCTATAGACCGTTGCAGAAGCCTAGCTTTTGATGCGCTCCCAGCCATAGCCATGACGCCAGAAAGAGAGAAGGACAATTTTGCTAGGTAAACCCCATCGGAAATTCCTAGGTTCTTTTACATGCCACAATCGACATGAGCACGAGACATCACAGGGCCCTTCCCTTCCCGAAAATACCAAAGGTGGCTGAGGCCGACTCGAACCCGGGACCTCTGACACATGAGACAGTCATGCTAACCATCAGGCCACCTTGCCCCAGCCGATGCAGAAGCAGGATAAAGGAGAGCCTGGTGGGGTCGACAGAGTGTCCGTGATTATATTACCGCATGTACCATC
>JAHWFP010241283.1:41429-55287 GCA_023313725.1 Lithobius niger
TTAATTGATTTGTAAGGTGGAAACTTTTTAGAAACTTGATGGTGTTTAATCCCGTAGTTGGTTTTAGGTTGATACCACCACTGTGCAATTTATATATTTTTAGAAATTCGGTTCTAACTATCGTTGCTTGTCTTAAGTGGATGTCACCTATACAAGCAGTAACAAGGACACCTGACAGTCTAGCTTTCCTGCTGATCCGCAAGTGATTATGTGCCCAATACGTTCGTAGGTTGTGTGTCCATAGAAACGATCTCAGAATGTAGGCTAACAGAAAGTCTTTATTTCACGTGTTACTAAAATTATCAGCGATGTTCATGTAACCTTTAAATTAGCTAAACGTTTTTACATCCATATTTGTTATTATATTTATTTATCTAATGGCAAATCTTTTTGCTGCTGCGCTGTTGGAAGCCAATCCAACTTCCGTGTAAGCTTCCATCTTTTGCTTTCTTGCTTGGTTCCTATAAAAACGAATGCGTTAAACGCTAAAATAGTGCTAAAAATAACTTCAAGTGACCATTCCTCAAGCGAAGATGCATTGCGAATATTGTACAGCAACTGTGATGCATATTTATTACGCTGTAATCTATTACCTACGGCACGAATAAACGAATCGGGCCCAACTACCAATTCTGTCGCCATTTGCTATACCTTTCGAGTTATAAGTTTTCACTAGTTAGTTCCAGGCAAAACCAGAAGTCGTTGTAGCAATCGACGTCCCATCGAAATAAATCAAATGCAACCTAACCTAAAACCTATCTACATTCTTAACTCAGCTTCTCATTCTTTAATAAGCGAATAATTAAGCGATTTTAGCACGTTGAAGTATGCGCATCTGGCTTTGTGTGGTGCTAACTAGTTTTCATTCCTGCTTATCGCTTTGCACAAAAGTGTTTATCACTTATTAATCGCCAACTTGGTAGACGATTCCCAGCGCTGATCGGAATAAGCGGGCTGTGATTGGCTGATACGAACAAAATAATTCTTTTCTATTGGCTAAAAAATACGAGTGAGATACTCAACGTAAGTTAGAAATGTTTAAAACACCAATCGTGAATGAGTGGAGTTTTATATACTAGGAAACAGGCTTTGGGCCTATTGTGAGCGGAGTGGAGATAAATTTATTTTAAATTTATATTTAAAATGGCTTTTCAATACTAGCTGATGGTCCTTAAAAAGCTGGGGGCAATATTCATTCGGCTACATTTGAGCTGAAGCTTTTTGCTGGTGTTTTTTACATTTTAGCTTTTTTTTTTCATTTTAGATAGGCTACGTTTCATATAAACTTTAAGATGCTTTCGTTTGCTACCAACATTTAGTTCCCGTTTCGTTATTTGCAGGCTTTTTACACCATCGCCGCCGCAGTAAAATACCACGTTAGCCGCCGTGGTTAAGCTGGCGAAGAACGTGCCACCTTCAATGATGCTTACATTGTTTATAATTAGTGCAGAGTATCTTTCTTAGATTTAAAATATTAACAATAAAGCATTTAACTGCAAGCTGAACAATCATCAGTAACGATAGTACTTCACAATAATCAAAAGATTCAAAATATCCGCGGCTCCCTACGCTGCCTCCAACGAATAATGTTGAAGCGCACACCTCTGGCAAGTACTGCAACGGCGAACGCTAATTTTTTTTTTTTATTGGAATTTTCACAATTGTAGGTCAGGCGGCCTGTTAACTTTGGTGTGAAAATAGCATTTAAATAATTCTAAAGCCTAATTGTTATCTCCCATTTTAGTTTCGTAAGCGACAACAGTAGAGGAATTAGGCCTATTGCGTCCGAGGTTAGGCTTATTCATTCTTGCAACACGGGGTGGAGAATGCAGTTTCCATAGTAATCCAGGAATCTGAAGATAATTATACGAAGCCAAATTATTGTTCCGTGTTGTGATATGAACACGTAGTTTGTGGTGTACTGTTGTTTTATATGAGGGGTTTCCTCCTGCAGCGGCGATTTGATTTCACACTTGAGATTCCCGTTGATAGTGTCAACGCACTTTGGTTGCCATGTTGGCTGAATTCCTGCAAGCATTCTTTTTCACATGAAACGAATGTGAGTCGTTAACGAAATCATTCTGTTTTTTCCCCCCTTAGGCTTGACTTCCTCTAGTGGTTAAAGTGCTATAATCAAATGTTATTATTTCGTTATGTCAAAAAAGATCGTTACTGTAAGGAAGCTACGACGATTAATTTTGGCTAGTTTTATTTTAAGTTCTAAGTTATTTTAAGTTGAATACCAACCCCCAGCACAATGTATGCTTCGTCGGAATTCCTTAACTATTCAGGATTCCACACTTACAATGGCGAGTGTTAGATCGATAAATTCGAAATATTGTAATTTGGTGGAATTATAATTGATCAATTTACGTCAAATTCGAGATCAGCAATACTTTTGGGGCTATCTAGCAATGTGACAAATTTCATAGCAATCTGCACTTTGGTTTGGGCTCCACCCAGACTACAAAAGTGCAACCAACCAACCAACATTTTGTAATTCGATGTCCGTTATAAGCTGCGCTACACTCGCTCCGCTCCGCCAACCAGGAATTAAATTCGTTTCCCAGTAAAACAACACTAAAACAGTGAATAAAAATACCAAGCCAATTGCAGGAAGTAGTCGAAGTAACCATGTTTGAACACGTAATGTTGTAGGTAGCATTGCAAGTGTCGATGTAAGCATATTTCAAATACGTACAAGTGTAGGAAGTGTTACCGCGAAGTAAGGTTATTTAAAATACATGCACATGCCTTAAAACCTCGTATTTCCTAAAACTAAGGAAAACTAAACGAGAAGAAATCTCCCAAATGCCTTACAGTAACAACAGTATCACTAACATAACTAAAAATAATTTAATGGCGAAACTATTTGTTCTAAAATCACGAAATTAAAAACTCGACCCATTTTTTTCCTTTAGATTGAACTCAAACAAATTAAAAAAGATTCTTTGACTAGCATGCTGCCTGTAGTTTTGCATCATCTTAACTAACCTCGACGAAAATAGCATGCATTAGATGAAATGTATAAGCTAACGGAATCGGAAAAAAAATAAAGAATGAGTTTGTCAAAGCTCTCCTTATTTGGAGCAGAACGAGGCAGAAGGCCGAGTGGAGGTCCGCTTTTAATTCACTCCACTGAAAACTTAGACCGCACACCACGCAGAAAACCACAAGAACTATTTAAACTACACTTTGCATACAGGGCACGGACGCCACTGGACAAGGTTTATCAAAAAAAAATTCTGGAGTCGGACAGAACCAGAACCATCAGAGGACAAAAACGGAAGAGGCCTGAACCAATAACCAAGACACAAGAGCGGAACAATAACAAGAAATCCGTAGCCGCTTCATTTGTTAAGCCGAGGTCGTGTCTAATTGTTAAAGGCGTGTTTTCAAAAGCCAAACACCAACGATAGAGCCGTGGCCGTGTTAATTGTTGAGCCGAGGCCGTGTCTATAACTGTTAGGGGCGTGTCAGGCAGGAAATCGTTGCTAAAGGCGTATAGATTTACGTTGCCTGAATCATATCAAAAACCAAAACTGGTAAAAGGGACCGCCAAGTTCCGAATGGTTCGGCCAAGTTAATCGCACCGACTCACAGTTCGAAAGTTAAATGAAAACTAGAACATAGCTACTTTCGGTAGCAATATTAAAGTTTTCATTTAACGTCCAAAGTATTATTCGGTGCGATTAACTTAGTGAATGTTTTGGTGTGGTGATATCACTCTTTTGAAGGGCCGAAACGTTGGAGACGCCTTAATTGGAGCTTTGCGTAAAGCGGACACGTTGTTGAGGAAGTAGTAGGGTCACAGACGGGGAGAGGGAAGCGGAAACCCAGCCAAACATCAAAGAAAGCGGAAACCGCTCCGTTATGTCGACAGTGGAAATGTCGAGTTTCCCATTTATGACAGATATATTACCTCAGACGACAACATAAAGAAAAATGTCTGAGTCGAACATAAATGGCAGTTTACACAGCAGTTTTAAAACGTTTTCTTTTTTAGTTTAGGCTTAACTACCATATTGGGTTTTCGTATTGACAGCTCACTAAGGAGTAAGAAAGCCAGACTCATCAGTGCCCTTGCTGGAAATGAATTCGAAGCGGCAAGAAAGATTGGCACGATGCTAGCCAGGTTTTTAAATCTTATGAAAACCCGTTTACGCCACAATCGCGCTTCGTTTTCGCACAGCTTTCGATGCGAGTCACAGTGCATTGCTGATGGTGTCGTTACCAGGGTAACAACGCTACCTAGAAAGCTGTCGTTCAGGTGAATTCGTGCAGTCGTATAATCCATGGCACTAAGATAAATATAATAATGTGTGGTTTAAAATGATTACTTTTAGGCAAAACCGTGCTTTCAATAAACGCATAAAACTCGAATGACGAAAACATATAAAGCAGTGACACGACGTAGTATTATTGTATATAACTCTATGCTGGAGCCTTAATGGGTTAGCTACAAGGGGCACTGAAGAGAAGGGCGTCATACTGAAGCCGATGATGTTAAGACTGATTTCTTAGACCTAAAACGCGCGATTTTTTTTTGTTGGAGAAAACAACGTCATTTTAAGCCTAAGAAATCCGCTCTTCCGTTGTTTTTCCGTCCATTTTTATGTAGTCCACCTTGTAGTTATGCCCTCCAAAACCCATACTGGTGCCAATATGGCGGCAAATGTCAATGCTCTATAGGGTTGAAATTTCATTTTTTTGCATTTTGCCGCGAACAATAAAAAAATGTACGGAACAATACCTTAGAGCACTTTATCGGCGTTTGCGTAATATCCGGTTCAGACATGAAATGCAGCTCGTAAAGATCTAATTTAAAAAGTTGGTTTGAACTGAGTTCATACCGATGTTTCCAGAATTCAGTTCCCAGTTTGAAACTGAAGTCGACAACGCAGCCAAGATTATCATAGCATCCCCATCTACAGTTCTAGCGGGGTTCCTGACGCAGTCGTCGACGGCCTTTTGCTCGTTAACTCCAGTCAAGCGGAGAAAGCTGATATCAAAAGCAAACGCGACCCGAGCGGGAAAACGACGCTGAACTTTGACTTAGTCGCACGCGCAAATTCCAAATTGGTCACGTGATTCGTATTGACTTCCGCTGTGAGTCGTACTGGGCCCCAAACAGAAATTGGTTCGAAATGGAAGGTGCGAGGCAAGGCAACGATAGCGTTGGTGCGCTCTTCGGGTGCAAGTTCATCGCACTGTGTCGCCCCAAATGGGAAATTTAATACGACGCCACACTGCAGCGTACAGATGAAACTGTTAACGTGGAAAAATATTGAAGAGTATAGGATCTTTCTCTGTTTTCGCACAATTCGCCTGTTTTGTTTAGGGCGAGTCAACCCATGCGAATTTATTCAGTGAATGTCGTAGTGTTTATGTCGCTTCACCGTAGCTTTTTATTCCATCGTCATCTGTCGCAAATCTTGTTTACTTGGATGTTTGCTGGGGCCAATGGCCAATCTTAATCTTGTGTGTCTAATCTTACATAGGTGGACATTATCTATGCTTTGTAATTATATTTCCGGTTCCTGCCTCTAGAACCTTCTAGAACTTTCTATTACCCATAATACCCTGGCCATTTCGCGGTTGTCAGGGGTTACCAAAACGTATTTAAGCAAGACTGGCAGCATGGTAAAATCAGAAAGCCTGCGGGCCAGCCAACTGGCTGGGCCTCCCTCAACCCCTGCTAGGTCTCCTAGTTAGAGTGATTTTTGGCTGTTAGGCCCAATTTTGGTTAGGCGCTTTTCCCCCAACCTAAGCCTTTTTTTTAAGCTTCTTAACCCTAACTTAACCCCAAAGTTCCCCAGCTTCCCGTAGAAGAAATCGTTCAGTCTATTTAGTTAGCTCTCCCACAGTTTATTTTTCGTCATCATCAGCACGTATAAGTTTAACGTCCTCAGCATTGAATTCACGAATTTATTTTAAAATGATCACTAAAGGAATTTAAGAAATCTGTCAAACAGATTTACTTGTAGGGATCATTTGGTATCCTGCCAAATACAAATTTTAGTTTGGCTACGATGGGAAACAAAAATATTCAACTTTTCGACACCATGTATCGCTTTTCTATTAAGGAAAATTGGAAATTAGCCAATAGCGAAAACCATACACTAGAAAAATCAATTTTGAAATTTTCGCTATTGGCTAATTTCCAATTTTCCTTAATATTATTTCCAGCGATTCATGTCTATTTATTTCACTTTTCTGTAATACAGGCAAACGTAGAAATACCCGGCTATGCCTATAGTTTATAGTTTGTCCCCATTTCCATTACTTCATTTTTGGTACAGTTTGATTTTTCGGTATTTTTGTGTGTTTGCCTGTAAACTATACGCAAACAAACTCATAAAATACTGAAAAAAAAAAACAGTACCGAAAATGAAGTAATAGAAATGTGTACAAACATATTCACGGGATCTTGACATGATAATAAAACTTACCCAACCACAACGTGGAAACATAACCGTATTCTGCTTGCTTTTTTTAAATCCAGTATGCCATAAGTCATCTTCTGTGAAATTACTCTTCACCCGAGCGACGTGACTCAGATTCAAACTGGTGAATCGGTTCATAAGAGAATTGCTCTGGACACCTGTCCACTGGCGTAAAGATAATGCGTTGTACTGATTACTCTTATTAAGGCCGTAACCAAAACCATGCTGCCATTCAACCTAGAATGCTTACTATCACAGGCAATCACAAATAAATACAAAGGCTGCGAAAGGGTTAAAAAATCTCTTAAACAATCTTAAACACAACGTTTCTGTCAGTGATAGCCTACAGAGAAAATCAGAAATTAGATGAGAAAACTATACCCCTTATACGGCATGTTTCTGTCACGAACAATGGAACGTATTAACGGATTTCGCATCCAGCAGACACTTAGATTTTCTCCTGGTTCAGCTATAAACCGTTGCAGAAGCCTAGCTTTTGATGCGCTCCAGCCATAGCCATGACGCCAGAAAGAGAGAAGGACAATTTTGCTAGGTAAACCCCATCGGAAATTCCTAGGTTCTTTTACATGCCACAATCGACATGAGCACGAGACATCACAGGGTCCTTCCCTTCCCGAAAATGCCAGGGGTGGCTGAGGCCGGACTCGAACCCGGGACCTGTGGCACATGAGACGGTCATGCTAACCATCGGGACACCTTGCCCCAGCCGATGCAGAAGCAGGATAAAGGAGAGCCTGGTGGGGTCGACAGAGTGTCCGTGATTATATTACCGCATGTACCATCTGTCGTCCTGGGTCGCCACCCCAATGCAGCCAATTGGAGAACAACACTGGCCGTAATTATTTTCCTGTAGGATATCGCACGTTAAAAATACGCTGTAGGGCCTTTAATTTATTAAACTGGGGTGTAAAATGTCACTATTTTGTGGTACAGTTATTGAATCCACACATGCGGCAACTTCGCGTGAAGCAGCATAGATCGCGTTTGAAGCGAGAAAGAGATTGGTTGAATAAGGCCGACTACAGTAGAAATCATGTGTGTTACCTTCTGGATCAACACCCATTCATATGCAGCCGAAAATTGATGCGTTTTAGCGAAGAATTGGTAAAATAAGATGTGCTTCTCTCGCAGACGGCCTTGTAACAAGACATAGAATATGAAGCGATGGCTACAACATGGGTACTCCCAAGTCGTATACGGATGTGTATGCATTTTGTACGCTCCTGCCCTACGTCACTGGCTCGTCTGCACTTCAAATTGTGGACTGTAAGGAGCTTTGCTGTTCGCCTACTTATTATTATACTAGCCATGTTTATGAAAAAAAGCTTTTCCTAATTAGTTGATCGAAGTTCAGCCTTCTAGCCATATTGGACGAAGCGGAGGAATGGTGATTGTCGAATGTACTATAGTCGGATGATACAGTGACAATGAAACAAGTCTAGGTTCAGTGGTGTAACGAACTTGGGCTGGGCCCCTCCCACTCCCCTTCACAAACAAACTTATTTTTCAAGAAACACGTAATGTATGCCAGAAGCACACTCAAGAATTTGTTTTTTTTTCTGGGGGGAGGGAGAGGGAGGGAGCGCAAAAAAATCGCTATGGGGACCGAGAAAATTCTGCTAAGGGATCTAGGGAGAAGCATGCTGTAAGTACCTCGGCACCCTGTATAACAACTAATTTTAGTAATTTTAGCACCTTGCTGTTTTCCCCTTTTCCCAGGGGTGTGCCACTAATGCACTGTGTGCCTAAAATTTTTAGGAGCTATTTTAGTTT
Organism: Lithobius niger; assembly: GCA_023313725.1. Taxonomy (NCBI): domain Eukaryota; kingdom Metazoa; phylum Arthropoda; class Chilopoda; order Lithobiomorpha; family Lithobiidae; genus Lithobius; species Lithobius niger. The sequence continues at coordinate 49,670 of JAHWFP010241283.1, forward strand.
ATTTGGCCGGCTACCGGTACAAGTCGCGTTCATGCATCAACCCTGAACCACCCAACAAATCTTCAAGTATTATGCAAACTTCCCACCGTCTTCTTTACCGTCTTCGAAACATAAGTATCCATTTCTAATGTTCCGTTTTGTCGAAAACAAAAATCGGTGGACAATGGACACATATAAAATGAAATCGAAAAAAACCAACAAATTAACTGAGCAAGAAACGGCTTCGTCGTTTAGAAAAAAACATTAGAGCTCGTATCCCCATACTCACAGCCCTGAAGGTACACGAATAAAAACGAATTAGAGTTCACTCGAACACAACGAACTATAATTTGTACTCTAATTCGCAAAACGTAAACCCACAAACACACACAAAATAGACACCAAATACAGCAAAACGATACAAAATTGAAAGATAAAAATGCATACACAAAATGAACACAAATCATAGTTCGTTGCGTTCGAGATCCGTTTTTATTCGTGTACCTTCAGGGCTGTGAGTATGGGGATACGAGCTCTAATGTTTTTTTTTTCTAAACGGCGAAGCCGTTTTTTGCTCAGTTAATTTTAGTTTAGTTACCAAACCTAATTTGGCACTTAATTTTAAAAGCAAATTAAGGCTGCAATAGGTTATCTGATTCTCAACGGTTCCCACGAGTTTTAAGTGGTGCAAACATTTCAATGACATTACCTTTTGTTCATTTTATATGCTCGCACCACAGCTTCCTTATTTGTTTGAAAGGCTTACCGTTAGCAATATTCGACGCGTCGTCCAGTTATCCGCCGATTCTGTCACCAGTCGCGCTGCGAACACCACGAAAATGAACTGCTCTAGCATGTGGACTAAACTGTGAAAGGTACTCGTGACGCGTGATACGCGGATTTTAAACTGAAAACATTGCGCTGACACTAAATTATTAAAGTTTAACAACAATGGCTTCTTGCAACATACCGCTTAGTCTACTCGACGTTAAAACAAAGCCTCCGGAGGTTTAATTTCATGAATTTCAAACAGAAGAAGAACCAAGGTACGTGTATATTGCACTGTATATTACGCTACGTGTTTTCTATTCTCATTAAAAATGTGTTGAACGATCGTTTGACGTAGCAATAAATCGTCTGAAGACTTCAAGGATATTCACTGTTACCTTAAAATAATGTTCGTTATAGTGATGCAACACCGGGAAATCTAATAATGAGAAGATTATTGCGTTCTTGTGAATCCCGCTAACACTGATCAATGCTATGATTCGGGCGTTTTCAGCGCACCTCGCGGCAGTTTTTGACGGTCTTGGACAACGCGGTTGGGATGCTACGTGAGCATTGAGCCTTTTAACCATATAAGGAAGCTGTGCTTTACGCACCCGTACTGAGCAAACGAAGGCGTTTTATTCGTTCAAACAATATACCACTCCGAAGGTACTTTTTAATAAATTCTAGTTTAGTGACCTTGACGTCTTCGAACGCATGTGATGGGACCGGGTATCAAATTATACTTTCGGGGGAAAATGCAACTTGAGCCTTTACATTCTAACTCAATCCGCAGCTGGCGTGTTTACAGCAGTTGTTTTGGATCCAGCCCCCCGGGCGACCCCGGCCCCCCCGGTGAGGTCTGGGCCCCTACGCAGTGCGTACCTTGACTACCAGTGCGTCACTCCACTTCCTAGATGTTACAACGGTTACGTCCCGTTTCGCCAAATCTCGTTTCGCCAACTCCCGTTTCGCCAAATAGACGGCAGATTAATAGCTTTTGCCTCCGGGGCCAGTCCCGTTTCACCAAATCCAATTTCGCCAAATATCGTTCACGAAATTTTAGGCACACGAAATATTTTAACACGACCATTTATAACATGATAATGGTCAGACATTTATAGACAAACACCCGTTTTGCAGAATCCCATTTTGCAAAATAATTTGTTTCAAATTACGTAACTCGATCGCGCTGCCACTCTCGCTGCGGCTAAACACACAACATCACAAACCACAACTAATAAAAAAATTACTGACAATTGCCTCTTTAACTTCTGCAATGTTAAATTTTTGAAGAATAGCCTATTTTGATTCTGAGGAATGGGATTCTGCAAAAGGGGAATTCTCGTTTCGAAAAGGTTAACCATCACGTGTATAACTAACTAATCTTAAAAGAGAACCATGGCATTGACGTAGTGACGTCCAAGCATTCTAAACAATTATAAAAATAATATATTTAATATTATTATAATTAAAACGCACGTTTTTCCGTCTGTGTTGCCAGTTTTCAAAACGCTAATAAATTAACTGGGCTTATTTTACCACTGCTTGTCTCTGTTAAATATTTGCCTTTTAAAGCCCCATTACATAGAAATAATGTATTACATTTCGTGTACGTAAAATTTTGTCAAATTCGTTTTGGCGAAATGGGATTTGGCGAAACGGGACTGGCCCCTGAGGGCAAAACTGTTAATCAGCTTTTTTGTTGGCGAAATGGGATTTGGCGAAACGGGATTTGGAGAAACGGGAGTTCACCGTTACAGCAAACCTACATGGACTTTCGAGCAGGGTTTCGACAAGAGGAAACAATTCTCATGTTTAAGGAAATTTACTAGTTCAAAAGGAAAAAGGTAACAAGAGGGAAATTCAACGGCTGCAAAATGCCTCCCAGAATCGCATCATTTAATTTGTCACGCGCTTTTTTGCTTTGATTCCGTCGTCGCGTGACATGGAACGACTGTCTGGTCGTCACCATTTTCACATACCAGTTTCAAGTAAACATTCAGAATGACTGCAAACTTCACATTTATTCGCTGTTTTTATTCCAACTGCGAAATTTTTTTAGGCAGAAACGGATTTTCGGGCAAATAAAAAAAAAAATATCAGCCACTTAAATGCGCCGGTTTACCATTTCGATACCGTTGGCCAGATTCTAAACACAGCATCCACGTTCCAGATTCTCCGTCATCCAATAGGCTGATGTGGGTCACGTGATCTCGTTTTAATTATGAAAATTCACGGCGCTGCTGCCAAGTGCTGTTCCATTTTAAAATTTGCCGCTATTTTCTTTATATTGCTCGAAGATTCTACGGTGCTATATCTGAGTTAAAAAGGAGACAAGACGCTTTTAAGAGGGAAAAAATTGTGCGCCGTGGAAACCCAGCTTCCTAGGGAAAGAGCTGGCGGTCAAGGTGATAGTTGGAAAGAGTCTTACTATTTGACGTGATCGTTGCTAAGTTGGTAGTAACTGCATCGTCGCCCGGGTTGTTGGGCAACGCCACTGATGTAGCCTCCGGTATAAAGCCGTAAAGATTACCAATCCATATAGAGCAGTGACACGACGTAGTATTATTGTATATAACTCTATGCTGGAGCCTTAGTGGGTTAGCTGCAAGGGGCACTTCAGAGAGAAACAGAAGGGCGTCAGACTGAATCCGATGCAGTGAAGAGTGATTTCTTAGACATAAAACGCGCGATTTTTGTTGTTGGAGAAAACAACGTTATTTTAAGCCTAAGAAATCCGCTCTTTCGTTGTTTTTCCCTCCATTTTTATGTAGTGCACCTTGTAGTTATGCCCTCCAAAACCCATACTGGTGCCAATATGGCAGCAAATGTCACTGCTCTATACAAAGTGGATGTGTACGTGCTTTCTTATTTTAGAAATTATAATTCAACTACTAACTGGAATAATGAACAAACAAACAAAATACCCGCAGAATTACTCAAATGTCATTTAATTACATACTTTGGCAGAAAAATTCGGGAGATCTTTTTAAAGAAACTACAAGTAAAAAAAAAAAACTGAAGTGACGTGAATGAATTGAGTTAATTAACCAGAATCACGTATTCAAGTAACATCAGTGGTAACCTGAGCATCATCATACAATTTAAAAACGTCATTGATTCTCAAAATTTAAAGAACTATACAACTTTAAAGAAGTACCAAGTATGTTGGGATAATAAAAACACTTCTAGGGAGAGTTAAACTTTACACTAGGGTATTGCAGTGTTGGTTGCAACGAACAGCACATTAAAATTATTTCGAAACGTTTTCGTGGTACAGTTTTCGCTTTGCTGCAAATGTTTCACCTATACTCGGACGACTATTTGGTGCGGATTTGAGGTTCGATCCGCGTCCTCTTGTAACAGGCTTACATGATTGGCAACGTGCCACTCACGAAGCATCCGCTTCGTAATGCACTTGCCTCAATCATGGCGGCTTGCCAGCCTTCCAATTACTGCAGACTCAATAATTGAACAGCTGCCAACCGCCAGGTGGAGACACGAGTCCACTGGCAAACCCAGTTGGAACCGGATCGAACCTGTCCGCCAGTAGCCTCAGGCAAGAGCCCATTGTTCTCCACGATATAAAAGAAGCCTGGAGACGAGGGCTCGAGTTAGTTAGTGTGTGGGATCTGACTGAAAGGTTAGTGCAGCAGAAGGATAAATTCTGCTGATAGCCTAATATGTAAACGCTATGTGCATAGTCCCCTAGATATGCAGTAAGAGTGAATTAGGATCGAGCATTGTGCCTTGTGAGTAATCGTCTACTTCCTTAGCGACCTTACACTCTTAGCTTGTAACCGATCACTTGGAACACTCAGCAGTCTTTCGCACTGTGTTTGGGGCCCGAGGATCCTCATAAAGCTAGCAATGTGCTCAACATTTGGCTACAGTGAGGCAAAAGAGTGTCGTGTAGCTACCAAAGCTGACTGAGAAAAAAAATCGTGTCAGCACCGCCAGAAAAGTAAACTAAATTACTAACGTACGGGAGTAAGGTGTTTGGTTTGGCAGGTGTCTATTGACGCCAAACGGCGAATTTGTGAAACGCCTAAGATTTGTCAGAGTCTCTCAATAGATGGCGAACTTCAGCGGAGCTCTCGATTCGATGTTTCCTAGCACTTCGGAAGGTCCCGTTGAGACTGCCATTTTATTCACCTAACTACAATTTGCTACATAAAAAAGTTACCAATCTTCTTGCACCTTCTAAGGGCGTATTTATGGAACGACCTCTCTTAAAACATTCTCGTAGCCAGACGGTAGGACGATTCTGAAATTTCAATATGACGTCGGCCTTGACTCTGCTAAGTCGTATCGAAATAATCAAGAAAAAGAAATAGGGGAATTAGTCGAATTAACGCCTTTTCCAACTGCTAAGGTTATCTAGAGACAGAAGGGGCTATGAAATACCTAGGATCCAATAATGAGAGTTAGAAGTGTTCAGTAGGAGGGATTCTTTATATTATTGTCATGGACTGCAAGCATGTCATAAATACCTATTCAGGTAGCGGTGTTACCATGGCAATGACACTTTCGCCGTCACAGGGTGGCGTTCAAAGGCTCATGATAAAATTCCCAGATTTTTGCAGGTTTTCCAGATCAACACTAACAATTTTCCCTGATTTTTTTTTTGTCGAAGGAAGGTGCAGTACAGCGCTAATTTTTTTTTTCCACATTCAACACAAATCGCAATAACTATATCCCATTGCTTTGCTAAATCAAAAATTGCACTGCCCTAACTGGCATTGGTAAAGTAGGAAAAGGCCACAATCTGAACAAAACTACAAACTCACGTATATGAGTCCGCGGCCTGTATTGAGTTCTCCCCAGAACGAATACAGATAATCGATTGTATGTTTTCGATAGCAGAG
>JAHWFP010241285.1:0-21668 GCA_023313725.1 Lithobius niger
CAAGAGATAGGATAAATCTATTACTTGACCCAGGGTAAGGACACGGGATTGTAACTTGGGAGAGGCAGTTTGTAGGATCCAATTTTACTGAACCAGTTTGATAATATCCGAGATTTTCATCCTGTTGAATGAAATAAAATCTGTCTAGATTGATAGCATATTTTATGAGAAGAGTATTCTTTGAAACTCATGTTGTAGTGTCGTACCTTTGAAATCAAACACCTTGATGGCTGATCGAACTACGTGGTTTATTTTCCTCCACTCTCGCTGCATGTTCATGCTACGCCGTACTGTGTGTTGCCCTGTGGTTTTAAACGAGACGGAAAGCCAATGGGCTTGAGATTGGTTAAATAAATACGGATGCAAACCTATTTAAGTTACCTTTTGGACTTGTATGTCAGACTGCCTGAGTGGGGAATCGAACCCAGGACCTTTGAAATCAAAGGCCAAGGTCCTACCGCTGAGCCAGACTGACACGGCCAAATAGGACCTTGGCCTTTGATTTCAAAGTTCCTGGGTTCGATTCCCCGCTCAGGCAGTCTGACATATAAGTCCAAAAGGCAACGTAAATAGCTTTGCATCCGTATTTATTTGCCCTGTGGTGATGGCACCCAACATCAACACTCCCGTAACACTCCATACATTAAATCTGGATACCACATTTCCTTTTCAACTTTCTTCATAATTTTATTCCTACTGTATTGAGGAATACTGTATTGAGGAAGTAACCTTAAGCACCATTCTAAATTACATATTTTAAAGTGTCAGCCTACATTATTTACTAAACTGTAAAATAAAACCATTTACAGCAAATTATGACCCAAAACACATAGTTATTAATTATCAGTAGGAAAACGACGACCACGATTCACACTCATTTTTCAAAAACTTTAGATATATTTGCTCAAATATCGTACGCAGACACTTGCAATCCTATATCTTGCAAATTTTCGACAGCTTATACAAACACATCTGTCAGATGCCGTTTTTGAAGCAGACACCGTTCTTGAAAGCAACAAGCAGCAGGAATGTGATTTGAGAGTGGACAATACATTTATGTTCCTGACGAAGACAGATGTTTTTGTATAAGCTGTCGAAAATTCGCAAGATATAGGATTGCAAGTATCTGTGTAAGATATTTGAGCAAATATATCTAAAGTTTTGAAAATTGAGTATGAATCGTGATCGTCGTTTTCCTACTGAATGGCTTTCAAAGTAAACCGTACGAATTTTTCTATAGTTATTAATTAATGTTCAAGTTTAGATAAAGTCCTTTAAGGATGATGGAAGTCGCACATTGCGACGCAGATGATGTTCTCGTTGACAAGGATCATTATTCATTAGGTCTGTCAGCACGTAAACACAGTATCACTGTGTTTTCACATCAGAGTTGTCATCGGACAGTTCATTGATAAGAAGTCAGGATTTTTTGGTCATTTTCCAAATCAAAGGCCTTGGTGGCTGATCAAACAACGTGGTTTTATTTTCTACTGCTCTCGCTGCATGTTCTTGCCACACCCTACACTGTGTTACCCTCTGGTGGCAGTGCCCAACATCAACACAACCATAACACTCCATACATAAAATCTGGGTAACACATACTTAACCTTTAATCTTTAATATATAACCTTTCACTGGTTATTTAACAGAATGCAGGTGGTTAACCATTTTAAGGTCACTGTCTTGAATGCCGGATGTCGCAGCAGTATTGCGTAAGCTGAATGACTCCCAATAGAAGCTGATCTATCATGCCACGTGCCTTCAGCCGGCGTATGCCCCACTTCGATTGATCTACTGTATTGCCTTGTTGGCTACAGCAACTAATGCTGACTGTTTCTGTTAGTTATACTTTTATTACCATTTTGAATTCTAAACATTATCTTAAAACAGTAGAAATAATATCGGTCGTAACGACGTCACACACACTTCCAACACTTTCAGAGAAGGTAGTGGCTTCTACTAACAGAATCGAGTACCGTTGTAGGCAACCCGTTACCAAAACTCACTCTCCTTAACCAATTCTTTTCGACTTTAACGTCTGTGCAATTATTGACCAGTTCAGCAGTTACCCCACTGACAGCGATGTATACACTGCACTGTTATCAGATTAGGTAGCGCAGTAGTGTAGTTTCAATATTTGCGTCCGTATCGATTGATTATTAATGCCCACTCATGAAATTCAAGAAGTTTTTTTTTCTTTTCCTACATCGACCGGTGTAATTATGTAGGTTCGAAATCCAATAAATAGTTATGTATCTTATTTTCCAGTTCGCCATTCTTAGAACTCTCTCAACTTGCCGCTTATCAGTTATATGGTAAAGAAGAAGTACCTGCTGCAGGAATTATAACCGGCATTGGAAGAGTGTCTGGGTATGTACATTAACACCTGTTTCTTAATGTGGAGAAGAGTAGAATGTTCTTAGTTATGGCTGCAGAAAACTATTTTTCCTTGTGGTTTGTTTGACCTGTAGACTTGTTGATGTACATCCTGTTTTGTGTGATTTTCTCTTTAATTTTAGCTGAAACGTACGTACCATAAATCGTGTCTTAAAAGTCCAGTTGAAGCTAAAGCCCACCCCCTAAAATGCTGTAAAGTTAAAATCATGAAATAGTGGAGTTAAAGCCCACCCCTCAAATTGTCGTTTTTCTACGAAAAATTACCTAAAAGTTATATGATGTGAATAAAGATAGTACTGCTTGCTATGTTTACTGGCCCCTTCTCCCTCCCTGTAGTAATAGTGGACTTTTCCATTAGCTCCTAGCACCTGCACAAAACATCTCTCACCTAAGCTTCCTCCCTTCTTCACACAATTAAAAGTATGTAAAAATTGGTCTTTCAGAGGTCGTTCAAAAGCTTCGAATTTTCTGTAATAGATGTCCAGAAATGTTAGAAAATTGATAATGCTTGAATTAAAGCACACACCCCTATTTTTGCCAAATTAACTGCATAAGCCCATAGGCGTTTAATCAACGATTTACGGTAGTCATTAGGAATGAATTTTGTACGTTGTTTATTTTAGAGTTGAATGTATGGTAGTGGCAAATGATGCTACTGTCAAGGGAGGAACCTACTTTCCAGTCACCGTCAAAAAACACCTCAGAGCTCAAGAAATAGCTAAAGAAAATAGGTTGCCATGTATATATCTTGGTAAGTACAACATTTGTATATGAAGAGACGTTCAATCATGTCGTTGGTCCCAGTGTATGAATCTTTAATATTCCAAGGTGTAAAGGTGTATTTAAAATGTTATTCTCGTTTCGTTGGTTACATATTTTATAAGGCCATGTACTTCATGGTGAACGACTGGCATTTTACTCTGAGGATTCATCATTCGAGAAAGTATAAAAAAAGGACAACACTCTCAGCTGGTTTTATGATAGTAAATCTTCAGTCTGTGTTTATGTATCTTCTGCAGTTCTTAAAGCAGAAATAGCGTGAAGAAATAGGTTTATCTTTGAAAATTTACGTGGCTATTTTCAGTGTCATTGCGGTGGTGAAAGTGTTTTCAAGAATTTTTTGTATGAAGAATCTACCGTGACGTTGATATATCAACACTGTCATCGCCGTTTACTGGTATTTTGCAAGCTAACATTGTCCCAAATGTAAGATGGCTATAATGTAAGAAAAATTGCATTTTGGACTCGCAAATTCCAAAGAAATAAATAGCCACGATTATAAGAAAGATCACTTTCGCAACGCTTTTATTAATTGGTACACTAGTAAGTTCAGCTGTGCCGAATTTGAAGCCTATTTTTAGCAACATCTGTGATTTTGGGCTGCTTATTAAATATTAAGTTATTTTTAGACATATACGTATTTTAGTTTTTGCTAGATAATTTAAAACTATTTGAGCCTGGGATTAGCACCATTGCGTAGCTCTCGATTAAGTTCTTCGAATGGTGTCTTGAAACATCAAACTTGGCGTTGGATGCGAGTGTAAGATGATGCAAATAAAGCTTCCCTCCCCCACTCCTTCACTGCAGTACAAAACCACTTGCACGCCGACCAAGACACAATAAAACCACAAAACCTAAACTCAGTCTTAAACAGTGGCTACTGGCGGTGACACGCAAAAACGTAGATGCATCTTGGGGCATCGCTTTTAAAGTGGCACTATCACTGATTGAAGGTGTGTGTGCAAAATCTCGCAACATCTGGCGCTATATATGTAGTGCAATCTAGCACTTGCTTGCATCAAGCGAGAAAATGCACAAAGCCATTTCTTTTAACGAAACCACAATCCACGATCTCCTTTATTATTAGGTGAAAATGTGGTACGTCCCCGTGCACCTGGGAGCAAGTTGTGAAGGTTGACAATAGCATTGCCTCTGGAAGGTGCCACGGTATTTTTGTACAATATTTTCTTGGTGATAATTTGACGTTAACTTTTGTACCGTATAAATGGTATACAGGGTGTCCCGGAAATATACTAACAAACATTAGGTGGTTATAGGGGATAAGGAAACAACTACAAGCCACTTTTGCTAATAAACCCATGTCCGCAAACGAACTGTTACCGAGATACAGGATGTGCAAGTTTGCATTGTTAATGCAACAATGACAAGAATATCAGATCTGCCGAAACACATCAAGACACAATTTGGTACACGTTCACAGCGGTTTAGGTGCTGTGCAATGGTGCAGTTTCAAACCCTTTATTTTCGTCTGAGGGGGCACATGGGGGGGGTGGGGAGCAATCCCAATCTCCCACACTACTGTAGGTCGGTGGTTTTTCTGTAGTATAAAGGAAACAAAACGCTAGTGGGTTGGAGTGGTGAAACCGATGTGTTGGTGATTCATAAAAACGTCATTTGGGCTGCTTTGTTATGCAACCATCCATACTATGTTACGTTCATCCAAAACCCTGTTTGTTAAGTGCGGATTTAAAAAAAAACTTTGAACTCATTTTCTCAACACTTTTTTGCAGTTACTGCTTTTACCTTTCCAGGGCAGTTTTCTTTATACAGTAGAGGTTTTTTTGTTTCCTTTATCATACAGAAAAATCACCGACCTACGAGAGTGTGGGTTCCTTCCGCCATGTGCCCCTTCAGACGAACATAACGGGTTTACTAAACTGCTGTGAACGTGTACCAAATTGTGTCTTGATGTGTTTTGGCGTCTCTGATATTTTTGTCATTGGTGCATTAACAATGCAAACTTCCACACCTTGTATCTTGATAACAGTTCATTTGTGGACATGGGTTTATTAGCAAAAGTTGCTTGTTTCCTTGTCCCCTAGAATCACCTAAAGTTTCACATTAAAAATACCGTGGCGGTTTTTACTCTGAAAGCTCATATCGAAAAAATGTCAGTCCTTAATTTAACGCACAATTTCAGATTACAGGAATCTCACCAGATTCTTGCGAATTTTAACAGACAGTATTCGTCCGTCTTCGTCAGGCACTAAGAGAATTTGTAGAGGTTGTAACTACATCGTTTTGGACATTGTGATTCGAAACCGGCGCTCGGCGTGGCCCACTGCATGCGTTGGGCCTACTGGATGCTTCTGGCTCACTGGATGCGATGGGCCTACTACATGCAGCAGGTCTTCTCTCCCATCGGTTTGAGAACGGACGAATACTGTCCGTTGAAAATTCGCAAGAATCTGGTGAGATTACTGTAATCTGCAATTGTGTGTTAAATTCAGGACTGACATTTTTTCACCTAAAGTTTGTCAATATATTTCCTGGACACCCTGTATTGAGTTTCCTGTTGGCTTGCGGATGGTCAACGAACACTGATTAAAAATGTGCAGTTGTAAAATTAGTTGAGTGTTTCAATCGTTTGTGTTTTTTCTCAATGTACTCTAAATGAAGAAATGTAATGGAGCCAACATTGTGAACTGTATGTTGTATTTTTGTTTATTATTAATATTTACTGCCAAGTTTGTTTCTTCAATTTACCACTTTAATTGGGCTAACTAACCTTGTCTAACCTTGTTTAATTGGGCTAACTGTATACAAGTAACCGTGTTCTCTGTTATTTAGTGGATTCTGGTGGTGCTAATTTACCCCGACAAGCAGATGTTTTTCCTGATAGAGACCACTTTGGAAGGATATTTTATAACCAGGCTACAATGTCTGCTTTGGGAATTCCCCAGGTAATTTCTTAAAGGTTGTGATGTAAAATTCAACCTAGTTTGGGATGCCTACACCTTTCTAGCTTGATATCTCTGTTTTACTTGTGTCCTTTTCTATTCTGCTTTTCGTGATTCAGCATGTGAAGCATTGCTGTGGTAAGAACATACTATACAAATTCTTAATGCTTCACGTACCTTTTTATTGGTATTGTATGTTAGCTGAGGTCGGCCGATACAGATATTGGTATCCGTATCGAATCTGTTTCGGCTATCGGTTTCTATTCCCTACGAAAATATACATTACCTGTAAATTTTAGCATTTTATTCTCAAGTGCTTTTTCCTCCAGAGATTTAAACCAATGACTAGCCAGCTCACTAACTCCGTAGTGCGCTGCGCACTTCCTCCTTTCTAATTTTAAAGCTATTAGGGCGCATCATAGTCATTTTTTATTCTTTGAAGCCTGCTCTGTGCGGACGTGCTCTTCTTCTCTCCCTCGTACTGTTTGAAGATTGGCGAAAGCAAAAGCCTGCTCATCATTCATCATGGCTAAAGAAAGTGGCTCCAAGCCGCTTAGGAAGAGCCTCTGTCCTTCGCCTGGCCCTAGCTCACGTGCTTCTTTGCGTATTTCACCCTCACTTTCTTTGTCCTGCTTACGCTCATCCCATCGGGATGTAAGGATCGGCTGCAGCGTCTATTCGAAGCCCAAATTGGCGTCATTATCGATTTACCTGTAATTAAGGTAATTACCACATTCGGAAAAGAACATCAACTTGGAGACTTTTGCCAACAGTTCGAACGTGTGATGCGACATACAGTACTTTCTACAGGGAACGGACATTCCATTCCTACACAATTGTAACATTTGGAGTGGCGGGAAAAATTACTATAAATTCTAAGAACGTTTTTACCGCCAAGACACACTCGCAAAAGGATGCTACAAGCGGCATGGAGGCTCTTTGCCCGCTTGTGGAACAAATTCGTTTGTTCGATGTTTCATTGTGAAATTTTATGTAAATATTGTTGGAGTGAAGAAGAAGTAAATTCAATTATTTTTGCAATCGAGAGTCGACCATTGAATTTATAGGGATCTGCCTAGAGGATCTGCCTCTCATGTTTCTAAGAATGATTGCGACATCAAATCGCCTTTGGATTTGCCTGCCGCCACTCCTCATGCTTCTCCCGGTGTTGACGGCTCACCGCACCCATCTGGTAACCTCTCTTCAGGGCTTGACTGCATTGTTTCCAAGACACCTGCTTCTTCCTGTGGGATTCCATCCACATACAATGATGATACGTATATTGGTCTTCGTGATTTTCTTTTCACTCAAGCCAACTTTCGATGGTAGCCACTACCATGTAACATTCGTGTTTAAATTTGTGCTTCATTGCATTCTGATGAAGGTGAACAGCCTCAAGTTTTAACCAAAAATTTAATGAGGGAACTTTTGGTGGTTCTTGATGAACTAGTGAAATTCCTGATGGTGGTATAGTGTTATTCTTCTTGATTTTTCGTGCTCAAGCCAACTTATGTCAAGATCAACTGATTTCAGTCTATGAGAATTTGGAACCTATCCACAACTATTTTACTTCCTTGGCCCAGTAATCGGTTTCTTCAATTGCCGTTCAAGAGTTCTTGCGCCAAGAAATCACAGCTAATAAGGCTAAATACTCCCAAGTTGAAGTTGAATTTGAAACCTTGGCAAAAAAGCCTAAATCTTTCAAACCAAGCAAAAGTCATTAGCTTGTAAAATTAAACCTCTAGACCTTACGATTAGATCCTGCTCTAGAACCGTCACTTCAGCCTTAGCCATTTCATCTCGCACCTTCTCGACGTCCCTTGGCCCATTGTCTAAAGCAGAAATCAATGAGCTTTTTGAACGAGCTCATGGCAGTCAGAAACCTGTCTCGTCTTGACATGATTATGACAAGTCTCCAAGCTCTACAGATGACGGGTTTATTGCTGCTACGCTTACGTTCGGAGGTGGGTGGACCGTTCTTCGACCGATGTTACCCTTTGCACATTGAAATAAAAGCACTCTTCTTCCCGCAGCTCGGACAGTGAACCTTGTGAAAAACTTCGCCGCTGCCGCTCTTCTGTCAACGAAAGTCGCTTCTGCCAATTATTCCTTTCTTTGAGTCTGACTGACTCCACTTCCATGGATGACTTGGCGAAAGCTCTCGGAAGCGAAAGCAAAACACTCGGCGACGTCATTGAAAACGAAAGCGAAGAGAACTCCTGTTGCAAAAGTCGAAACACATGTGAAAGCGAAGAGAACTCCTGTTATAAAAGTCGAAACACATGTGAAAGCAAAAGCTGTTGCTCACGAAAGCAAAAAAAATGACAAAGTAACGGATGCGAAACCGAAAGCAAACGCGTCTCCTGACCAGGCAAACAAACCCTCTTACTCCGGTGACGATAAAAAAAACTCTTCAAAGAAGAATAGACAAGAATTCTTTGATATTTTTGGAAACCTTCCCGCTCGATATCATTATGATGGTCCTGTCATGCTGAATTTGATAATGCTTCCTACACCTGTAATAATGAGGATCCCTCGGGCATTCCTTTTTCTAAGCTCCTAAAAACAGTAGAAGATGTAATCCTCAACAGTTTTTTAATTAAACCCTATTTGGATGACTACCCTGTGAAGAACAGAGGTCTAACTACTGGTTTTGGATTTGGCCTTCGTGATCCGATCCCAAGGAAACGCTCTGTACTTGGACAATCGATGATCCTTTTGACAAAGTTTCTTCGAAATGGTGGGTTCTCAGAGTAAAGGGGTAGAACTTAACAAGGGCCTGGTGAAAGGGCCTGGTCATCCATCTACCATAGATTTGCCATTGAATCAAGTCTCCCTATTACACTGTTTAATTCTGCCAATTTGTACTTTGGGCTTAGGAATGTTCTGGACTGTAGTTAGAGATCTTCAATCCGTTCCAGTGAGGGCATTACTCTCACATAGACATTGGGGACCATGCCAACTTCTTGGAGAATCATGCACCCCATACACCAAAACTTCCCAACAGAAACCCTTCTGCGGTGGACAGATGTTCAAGTCCTATCGAAAAACCTACACCAAAATCTACCAAGTTTCAAAGAAAATGTGTTTGCAAAGTAGCGATATCAATATCATCAGCCAAGAAAAGCTGCCATCAAATTTCTGGTCCCAACCACGATACCTCACTTGGAACGCAATCCCCGAACCCAGGGATGAGTTATGAGTGATTTCTGTTGGGACTAGAAAGTGACGATCTGTACAGTAATTATTAAATTGGAATTCTACTACGAATTTTAAGCAAGTTGTATTATGCTTTTAGTTCTTACGAAAGTCAGTTTAATCTGAATGTAAGCTGCAGTAATGATTTCATTTCCATATTTTTTTCTTAACAACATCATTAACTTTTGTACTCTGAAACGCCATTACATTAACAAAACTCGGAATAAATTCAGAAAAAAATTACCGTTCACTTTCACAACCAAGACGACAGCTTTGTCCAGTAAATTTTCAATAACTTGCTGTTTTCTTCTTCGGGCCTCAAGGATATAGCCTGAAGTAGATAACAGCAAGTTATCGACAATTCGCTGGACAAAGCTGTTGTCTTGATTGTGAAAGTGAGCAGTAATTTTTTCCGGAATTTATTCTGAATTTTGTTGACGTATTTTTTCTTAATGAGAATTTTGTAATTTTGTAGATAGCTGTCGTATTAGGTAGTTGTACCGCTGGCGGTGCATATGTACCTGCAATGGCCGATGAGAGTGTCATTGTTAAACAACAAGGAACCATATTTTTGGCTGGACCACCACTTGTAAGTTTTGCATTTGGTTCGAAGTCAGTATTTGGTTTTGGGCCAAGCTCAAACTAAAACTTTCCTAAATGCATTTAGGTGAAAGCAGCAACAGGAGAAGAAATCAGTGCAGAAGAATTGGGAGGTGCAGACTTACATTGCGGGTATGTGAATTTCCTAGGAAGTTTTATTTTCCATTTTTTAATCCCGAATATAAGACGACTCAAATAAAAGACGAGTGGGTAGCATTTTTGGGTTAGCATATTCTAAAGACTGTGATTATAAGGCGGATGACTATAGCAAGGCTTTCATAAGGCTTGGTATTACAATTACTGGATTAGTTTGTATACAGCACTAGTAAATTCACTTGGTTCTGGATTCGAAGCCCAAAATGTTGATAACAACTTGCACTTTGGACTGCTTACTGAGGTTTTTTCAAAATATATTTAGTTTTTGCTGAATAAGCCAAAAAATATTTTATCAACTTGGCATGAGATTAGCACCATTGGAGAGCTCTCAAGAAAAGGATTTGAATGGCGCATTCAAACATCAAAATAGACCAAAATTTGACAGAGTTATGGATTTGCAGGCAAATATAAGACGATTTTGCTATTTTGATGGTATACATTTGAAAAAAAAAGTACCGTCTTAATTTAGGCTTACACGGCCTTTTTATGAAACAGAAAGTTGAGCTGTAATTACAGTAGAACCTAGATTATCTGAATGCCGATTATCCAAACACCTTGATTATCCGAACTCCCATTTTCACAAAATATTTAAAAATTTGCTGTTCAGAAGGAATAATTATTGAGTTTACTTTATTTATGTTCCTGGAGTCGTTTCATACACAATTCTTCTTTTCAGTTTTCTTATATAATCAAGCATAGACAGCATAGTTCACAGACACTAAAATTGAGCAAAGAAAAATGTTTTTCTCTTTGATTTTGCATGGGAAGTGGATTATCCAAATTTTCGATTATCTGAACACCCTTCGGTCCCAATTAGTTGGGATGATCGATGTTCTACTGTATAAATACTTGAAAAGGCCATACCCGTCTTTTCATGTGTTGGCAAAGCCCCCATGTTTTAACTGACAACAGTAGCAAGTTTGGCTACTGAGCAAAATGGTGACGGCTGTGAGACAGCGGTGCAAGACTCTTAAGGTAGATCTTGACTACCATGCCAACATATGTCAAATAAGTTTGCAACGTAAACAAGGAACCAGTATGAAAATACTATATGTAGTCAATGAACATACCACTTTTGCATAAGATATCAATACTTTGTGGGTCGGTGAATTCCGCAAAAACAGCTGTTTGGTGCAATTATCTCTTCCATTAAATACCAAACAAAACCACTTTGCCTTAAAGCCATTAACCGGAAACGTTGTAGGAAGTGTGACTGGACAATGTTTCTGTGTGTCTGTCCGATGTAATTGTTATTTATCGTGCTATTGTCAACATTGCTTAATGCAAACAGTCATAAAACTAAAAACCCATCCTAATCACAGTATGAAAATATAGACCAACACAGGAGCTTTCACCCAGTCTTACTGGGCATTCTCAACTGCCAGCACACCCAAGTTCAAACCTGGCTCCTCCCACTGTTGCTAAGCAACTGCTAGCCATGCAGCGCAGCCTCCCCAGCAGCCAAGCATCTCACACACACTAACATTCTCTTCACATCTGGTGCAACAATGTCAAACTTTACAACCCCACAGGCAGCCAAATAAATAAAAATCCAAACAATTAAATATTTATTTATTTTTATTTATTTGGCTGCCAGTGGGATTGTTAAGTTTGACATTGTTGCACCAGGTGTGGAGAGAATGTTAGTGTGTGCGAGATACTTGGCTGCTGGGGAGGCTGCTCTGCGTGGCTTGCAGTTGCTTAGCAACAGTGGGAAGAGCCAGGTTTGAACTTGAGTGTGGTGGCAGTTGAGAATGCCCAGTATGACTGGGCAAAAGCTCCTGTTTTGGTCTATATTTTTTATACTGTGATTAGGCTGGGTTTTTAGTAGCGATCGACCGGATACCATTTTGCCGGATCCGGGTCGGTTCCGGATAATTTGATGTCAGTGCCGGATCGGTTCCGGATCTTGGTGCCGGATCCGGACCGGTACCGGATACCGGGTATTTCTCACACAAAAATGAAATAAAGCCGTTTTATTTGTTTCCCCTTATAAGTTGCAGCTACGGTGTTATTTTTCGCTTTGTTTCACATTATTTTTTACATTAAACACTCAGAAGTCTTACGCTATTAAGAGTGCCTATAGGCTACAGCACTCCACTGGTTTGACAATGTTGCTAAGTTTTTTGAAACAATCAAATAAAGCACTAATTAGGTTAATCAATCAAAAAATATTTTAAATTAAGGATTTTCTCATTGATTTGCCTAGCCTATTGCTTCATTTCGAAAAAAAAATTGCAGAATTTTTTTAATAAAATTTATTTAATTTATTTTTTGCCAAATAAAATAACATAAAAAGCTGAAATACAAAAAAAAAAAGTTAGAAAAATATTTACAGGTTTAAAAGTTGTTATCAGTTAATCATGCCTGGTTAAAAAAAATAGCCATTTTTATTCTCCAACATTTTTAAAATTTTGTTTAATTATAAATAAAATAAAATAAAATAATAACATACAGCTGAAATAAAAAATAAAAAACTAAATAAACATGGTTATCACTTATCATGCCTGGTTTAAAAAAACAAAATCTTTTCAATTCTCCAAAATATTCTTAAAATTTGTTTAATTATAAATAAAGCCAAATAAAATAATAAAGCTGAAAATAATTTTAAAAAATAATAATAATGTACAGATTTAAATATGGTGTTATCAGACACATCAGGTTTTGGAGTTGGCTAACTACTCCAACAGTTGACTATCTCCTCCAGGAGTCCAGGTGGGCTCTAACGTTTAGCTACTGCTGATTTGACAGGCAATGTTTACCAAGTCTAAAATCGAATTAAGGGAGCAGATTCTCCAACAAAATGGATTTTGGATACTTCAAAGGCACTCAACATTTAGCCAGTGAAGTAAATACATGGATTTTTTTCCAGAAATTAAAAGATTCAAAGGTGAACCATTTAACGTTTGCAGCTTCGTGCGTTAAGGGCCATTCTGACAGCGCCCGGCGAACGGTACGGCGTCCGGCACCGGCGGAAGTGACATCAAAAACATAGCCCGCGGGCACAACCTACCGGCCGCCGTTGTCGTTCCGTTCGGGTCTAGCTAGGCTTGACTTTCGCGGCTCCGTCTCCGGCAGCCGCCAACGGTAGCCAATCAGAAGACGAACTGGCCTTGACCCCTCATACGTCATAGCAACATGGCGCTGCATCTTCTAGCCGAGGCTTCGTATTACGAGCTGGTCGTATAGAAACTTATTCCTTTGGTTGTGCAACATCAAGGCACAAGACATGGGGTGGGGGGAGGGGTGTTGACTGGTGAAAGGAGATCGCTAACTAATTGCCTCGTAAGCTCACATTTGTATATGGAAATAACTGCCGAGTCTCGAGACGGAGTGTTTGAATGCTGTTTGGATAGCATTGGTGTTTCGTTGTGAGGCGTGTGCGGGGGCGTGTTTTGGGGTTGGAGCTTGAATGAGACGGTGCGTTTGAAAGCAAAAATAAAAATAGAATTCTACTTGGATGTGCGAAAGTTTGAGCGGATGCTTCTACGAATTATCTTTCATTTTCTAGTAGTTAGTGCTATGGATTTGTGTTGTCCGGTTTGCTACGGGATCGGCTAGCTCCACCGGCAGGCCGTTTGTAGTGAGAACAACTACCGGTGTCGTTCACCGCCCGTCCTCGCCGTTGCCGTACCGTTCGCCGGGCGCTGTCAGATGGCCCTTTAGGCCTAACTCACTCACCACGTGCGATAAGGAAAACGTGTCTGTTACACCTAATACATGCGGCTGATTTTTTTTTTTTTGCGGTTAGCCAAGGTAAGTTTGATAGATCAGAAAAAAAATCTAGTGAATTAAAGCTATCTTTGTGGAAATAAACTTTTTTAAATTACGATTTTTTCGCGGAGAAATGAGTCAACTTTCGCTACTACTTTAGTAATAATGCTCGGATTTGTGCTCATAAAGGTGTTGATTTTTTGAACATCTTCGTTTCGTATTCTCCAATACATATTTTGTTACAATATAATTATTTCGTCTGCAATTTTTTATACTCGTAGACCGCTTAGTTATTTTACTAAGATTTTGCTAAGAAGCAAAGAAAAAAAGAAAGTTGATTATTTGTGCAGGATCCGGTTTAAAATTATTGCCGGATCCGGATCTTGCCGGATACTGCAATATCCGGTGCCGGATCCGGATCTATCCGGACTCGGTCGATCCCTAGTTTTTAGTTTCATGGGTTCACAGTGAGTATGGTTAGTCATAAAACTGTTTTAGTTTGACTGGCTAGAGGCTGGTTTTATAAGAGGCAGGACAGTGGAATCCCACAACAATGTTTCGAAAGTATCCCAAAGGAATGCATGTTCACGATGACTGTTGCAATTTCGAAACCCCATTGCAGAGCTGCAAACGACAGGTGTGTGCCGTATTGGAATCAAACAATGATACGGTACCAATAGAAATCGATATCGGCTAAGGCTGAAAATCGTGAAGCTCCATGACTCAATACAGGCCTAAATCAATAAACTAAGTTTAAAACCCCATTCTGATGGGTGACTGCGAGTACAACATTGAGTAAGAAGCCATTCATCATATTCATAAGCTCGGCAAAAATTACTTGCTAAAATTAAAGCTTGGTTTACTAGCTATGATCTGGTTTTAAAGTAATTGTTGGCTTTGTTGTGTTTATAATTTTGGGTTACAATTTCCTTTTATTTTCACAGAAAGTCGGGGGTAACAGATTACTACGCACAAGATGACTCTCACGCTCTGTACCTTGCAAGACAAATTGTGTCAAACCTGAATTATGAGAAAAACCCAAATGTAAGTTTTATAAGTGGAAGCAATTTAATATTTACTTTGTAAATTTTTATTTCGAGTATATCTTTTGCATTAGAGCCGAATTTGGTTCTTATTTTTTTTCTTTGTTTTAACAACTTTATGAGTAATTGCTTGCTTGTGTTCATCAACGTTCATCAGTCGCCCTGGCAGAGTTCCTGGCAGGAACTGTGCTTGTCTTTGACGGCCAAGATGGTGTGAGAAACTACTATCCCTCTTCAGCTGCAATGGGATGTATTTTGGACATTACCTCGGCCTCTGACTTCCCGGTTCGCATCACCATGTTTATCACTTACCTTACTGGATTTCTTTCATTTTTCAAACTTCTAGTAATGTTTAAAATTGAGCCGGTTCATTTATATGAGCATTAGTCTACTTCAGATTACTTAATGCTCAAAGAAATTTATTGGGAAAAAAATAACCAGTGCATTGATGCTGACATTACAAAGTTATAAAAACTGTCAGTGTTACAATTGTATTAATTTAAGGAGTATATTGTAAGCTATTTTCACCAATGTTTAACATTAACTACTTGATTGCCATGGATTGTGCACAGAAGGGAACCCCTTTTTTTTAAGTTTCGTGCATGCATAGGTTGGTTACAAGATTCGATCTCTCACCCTCGTGGCTGGGAGACCAAGCCTCTAATCAGTAACAACCCAGTTTAACTTGCTGTGCCTGTTGCCAAAGGGTGACCACCGTGATTGTAGACTCAGGAACTTTTAAAAATTCCATGTGTGCAAAGGTTGGTAAAAAGATTCAACCCATTGCAAAACTCGTTCTTTGCATTTTAGTTGGGTTCTTGTGGGCCCTTGAAAACCTGAACATGTTCTGAAAAATAAAATTCGAAGTTTTTAAATCTCAAAAAAAAACCTCTTTAGTATAAACTGTTCGTTCTGTTACTGTGAAAGTTTTCGTCAAACTCAGAGTCATAATTCGGAGAATTAATATGTTTACCGCTCATTTTCACAAATAAGACTATGTCTACTTCTTGCAAATTTTCAATGGCTGGCTGCCATCTTACCAGGCATTACGATAAGAGTTTTGTTGATGACGATGTACTGCACACAAGAATGAACAAAACTTTTGTCATAATGCCTGAGGAAGATGGCAGCCAGCGATTGAAAATTTGCAAGAAGTAGACATAGTCTATTTGTGAAAATGAGCGGTAAATATATTAATTCTCCGAATTATGACTCTGAACTCTTCAAGTACTGAAATACTTGGGAAAATTCCGAGATCAGAAAATCGAGATTCATATTTCCATGTCTGTCAGTATGCAACTTCTGTTGAGAATACAAACGTAAAAGAAAGAAACAAGAAGACCATTAACACAGCATGCTCATAACTTGAAACTGCGCAAACTGAATTGTACCGATTTCAGAGCCAGTTTTTTTGCTTTTCACCAGTGTCGTTTTGCCACAGTATTAATTAAATTTTACACTTCATATATTTATTTTAATTTCATTTTCTGTTAATTATTCGCTTGAGATCCTTAAATGAAGCGAGCCCTGGAAAATCCTGTAAAAGTTAAGGGACTAAGGTTTACAAGCGAGTATGAACCTTACTTAGTTCTTTCAGTTTGAAGCAGGGTAGAGTTTATAAGTAGTACCACTCTTACTTGTGGGCTTGTATAATCCAGGATGTTATACTGGACTAGATCGACCATGGCGCAGCGTTAGTACGCAACAGAAACGTGGTGTGAGAGGAAAAACACATTATAAAAATCAACAGTTTATAGGATTGGCCAAGTGGGCCCACAGGTACGCTTACCTTATGAATTTATGGCATAGATGTTCAGGCTTCTCACGCTTCTCGTTCGTGGTGTCCTTATCACCCTTTACAAGATTCTGCAACAGGGCTTCGGAGGGCCAGTTCTTCGCTCGTACTTCCAGGTTAATAACCGGGCACATACACGTGGCCATCTACTGAAACTCACTGTTAATTACCATCGACACAAGTGGGCGCGTCACACCTTTTTTGCCCGGATTATTCCCACTTGGAACGCCCTCTCGAAGACCGTTGTACTTACCTCTGGCAGCAATGCCTTCAAAAATGCCTTTGATAAGCACTTCGCTGAAGCACCTGAACTTGTGTACTTCTTCGAATAGGCTTACAGTCCATTGTACTTTTTTTTTTCCTTTTGTGATTGTTGTTGTTGACGGTTTGTGATTTGCTTATTTGTATTGTGTTTTGTTGTCGCCGCCCATTACCACTGGCAATGAATTGTGCAACACATTGGTGGTAAACGCTTGTAAGCTTGGATCAAGGTAGTACATCAAGGTACTCTTCAAGGTAGTAGATTCATCTTTTACTTCTTGTCCTTTTACTTCTTGTACAGTACTTTGGCTGCTTGATGGGTAAAACATGGCCGTTGTTACATGTTTCGTCTCTCAGAACGTTAACAACACGTCTTGCTCTGACCTCGATGTTACACGTCTGGGTGACATCCATCTAAACCAGAAATGATTCTTGCACAGCACTCCTACTTTCTACATTACTCTGCCAATGGTAAATATCTGGGTGAAACTCGCCATGGAACGTTATCATGGAGATGGAAACTATAGTTAGCGCCGCTAAACCAGAATTATCACGATAAGAATAATTAATTCATCCCATAAAAAAAGTGATCGGTCACTGATCAGATTAGGAGGTTAGATTAAGTTTAAGCTAGATCATAACTCACTGATCAAGTTTTATCTTCTTTAATCCAGCATTCAGCTTCCACACAAGTTGTAGCGACAAGTGGAGCTGAGTATAAGTCATAGTTTTGTGCTACGAGAAGCTAGCCAGTAGCCATTAACAAGTGGGGTTGAATCTTCATCCGTGAGCCAGATTTCTTGTAACGAACTGAAAGCTGTTTTTATCGAACATAGAATAAGCCCTTTAACTTCAAATAATGCTCACGCATGGGTATTTCATCAATTTGTGAAGTTATGTCGCTATTACCATGGCTGAAAGACGCCGTCGATGCCGCCACTTTTTATTTCAAGTTTCCCAGCAGTCTGAAGGGTCGGCTTGTTTGGTACGATGCTATGCTGTCCTATTAGTTGCTAAACGACCATCACCATTCACATTCACAAAAAAATCAAATTTATTAGCTTCAATGTCACACACAGATACTTGCAAATGTCTATACCTTGATAATTTTTAACAGCATCGCTTAAACGTCTGTCTTCATCAGGCACATTAATGTTTAGTTCTTTCTCTAATTACATTCTTGTTATTTGTGGATTTCAATTTGTGGTTGTCAACAACGGTGCTCTGCGTAGCCTTCTGTACTGCCACTCCAATCTCTGTGCAAATTCGACCCAAACTCTTTATTAACAAGGTAGCTGAGGATAAAGAGTTTGGGTTGAAGTTCCACAGAAAGTGGAGTTGGCAGGTTTTGGCAGTACAGGAGGCTACGCAGAGCGCCGTGTTTTGGAATCCACAAACAACAAGTATGTATTAGTTAGAGAAAGAACTAGACAGTAATGTGCCTGATGAAGACATATCGAAAATTACCAAGACATCGACTTTTGCAAATATCTGTGTGTGGTACTGAATCAAATTATGTAATAATATATGAATTACTTTAAAATGAGTGTGAATGGTGATAGTCGTTTTGCAACTAATGATACTTTCAAAGTAAACGTATGATATTTTCCTATGCTGTCTTAGAGAGACTTGACACATTTTGGCCTCTGGTGCTGTAATAAAGCCCTAAAAGGCACTATTTTACCCCACTTTTTCGTGATGCAGCATTACCTGCTCGTCTTCCCTAGCCATCTTCACTGGTTAAGTTAGAACGTATGTCGATGGTAAACTAGGGGCTAATGAGGAAATGTAAAGTGCATCGTTGTTGTAAAATGTTTCATAGAAAAAATTAAAACTCGTATCGTACTCTTCTTGATTTGGCAGATAACCATTACACAGCCCGAAGAGCCATTGTATCCTGCCGATGAAATCTATGGAATTGTTGGCGACAACTTAAAAAAGGCCTTTGATATTAAAGAGGTAACGTTAGTGAACTTGTAAAAAATGTTTACTGTAAAATTACGCAGCGACGGTGGCAGGTCATGCTTTATAGAAACAATTTTTCCAAGCATTAGTATACCCTTTTGTTCGAAAGGTGTATTTATCTCCGATTCTACTCCTTTAACCAGGTTATAGCTCGAATTGTTGATGGAAGCAAGTTTAATGCTTTCAAGGAAATGTACGGAGAATCATTAGTGACTGGTAAGAGGAATTTGTGTTTGCCTGTTAGTGGACTTTATTGTTCGTGCTTAACTTTAAATTGTAACAATGTTGGGGGTGGGAAGGGGGGGATTGAGGGCAGTTTGGGTAGATGGTTACCCTTTCGAAAAGCAATGTGCAAAACCAGCAAAGTTTAATATTAGGTTTACAGGCATGTGCGGTTGCCATAAATTATCACCAGTCAAAAGTTTGTGTTCTAGGATCCATCACTGAAATTCACATTTTTGCCAACTTTGATGGAGTTTGATGTTTCAATATACCCGTTTAACCAGTTCGTAATGAGGTTTTTAGTCGTTCAGATTTCATGCTTTGTTAATAGAACTACTGTCTAATTCAAATTCAACTGTTAAATGGCTTATTTCCCCCAAGATCGCTTAATTTCACAAAGAAGACACTCTCACAGTCTTGCTAATTTTCAACAGTACCCCTAACTGTCTTCATCAGGCCCTCCAAAGTTCAACTTAGGTCTCTGGTTACATCCTTGCTTGTTGTCAGTTGCTTGGATTTGAGTTTGGCAGTTATCACAGCCTCCAGTATTTGCAAGGCATGGCCTACATTGGGGCCTCCCATACTTGCAAGGCATAGGGCCAATCTGGCCTCTGTTAATTCTCCACTTGTGCGCCAACCTCTACCAGAGACCTAAGTTGAACTTTGGAGGGCCTGATGAAGATAGTAGGGGTACTGTTGAAAATTAGCAAGACTGTGAGAGTGTCTTCTTTGTGAAATTAAGCGATCGTGGGGGAAATAAGCCATTTGACAGTTGAATTTCATGCTTCTTAGGGCCATAACTCAGGAATTAGAAGGCAAAATGAAAATGGAAAAGAGTCCAGTAAACCTTCACACTATCAATTATTGGGTGGGAACAACACTTAGTAGCGCAACTAACACAGACTTTTGGACGTGTTTTCTCAACACGGAAGAGTTTCAATATTAGTTCATTACCGCCCGCAATTTTAAAAAAAAGGTTCTTCAAAACTATTAAATCCATTTATCTGAATTTCTTCTGTGCACCGTAATGAATATTTGTTGCATGTGGTTAGTAATAGTGGTGTACCGATTCAGATACCGATTCTGAGTACGATTCCGTGGTATCAGTACCGGAACCGCTATCTTGGTTGGCTGATACTGACTACCTTTCAAAAATCGGCAGAGATCACTAAATCACTAGATATTGTTATCTACATTAACTTCTCCAGGGGTATGCGATAGTTGAGATGAATTCTTAGAGGTCTTGGAACAAAAATTAATTTCAGTAGCTTAAATCATCGTAAAACTGTGCTTGATAGTAGAATCTTTGATTGGATGAATAACACATTTTCACGCGTTTTTAGTGGGCCACTTACCTGTTTACACCAACTTTTGTTGAGTAGTTTGCATCATATAACATAAAATACCATCTAGGATGGTAATATACTAAGCAGAATACTTTACAGTTGATTCCTGTTTGTTTAATGATGTCAGGACTTTATTAACATTAAGTTGTTTCCTATTTTGGGCAGCTATAGCTTAACGATTCATAGCTGGTCGATCACGGGCGACTATTTGATGCCCGGTCAACATCATCTAGCTTGTTTCTGATTGGTTAGCCAGAAACACAGTCCACAGAGGCGCGCTTCGCGCGCACTATTATATACACCGAGAATTAGTGTAATCAGAAATAGTACGACGCAAGCATTTGTGAAACAAGGCACAAATTAATGCCACTTCCTTGTTTCACAAATACCTACGTTATAATTATGTAAAGAGTCAGAATCCGAAACTGAAACTAAGACTCCGTTTAAAACGCCAATCAGAACCGAGCGACACCATGTTGACCGGACATCAACTAGCCGCTACTGGTCGATCCTGCACCGCCATTTTCTTTTCTAAATCGTGTGTTTGATTGAGTCAACAGTGCATGCACTAACTCCGGGCTGCAAAAATCTTCACGTATGCAAAGCTTTGCTAAGACTCTTAGGCATCTGGGCTGCAAAAAATCTTCAAGTATGCTCTTACTTAGCCAGTTATTTTTATTTTAATGAAATTTTTTGATTTTAATTTAAGTTTAAAAAAAAATAATATGTAAGGCCATTAAAAAAAGAAAAGTTGGTTCTCAGGCCCTCCCGCACCGATTTTTGGACGGGAAATAAAAAGAAACGACGCGGCAAAATAGCAGTTACAGAACAAGTGTAGCCCTTATTGAAATATAAATTACCATTCTGCTCGTTAGCTAATTGTGTGGACAGGTGGTAAGAAGCATTAAGGGGCAGTATTCTTTATTTTACCCAAACTAAAAAAATAATTCCCCAAAATGTACGGAAAAATAGGGTCGAAAAATAAAAAAAATAAAAAATAAAATTCGCCCGCCCGCACGGATTTCTTGAGAAAAATGCCCGAGAACCAACTTTCTTTTTTTAAGTGGCCTAATACATCCAAAAAAGACAATTTTAAATCATATCAGCTTCACTGAGGGGCTTGGACCAATCCAAGAAGGAAAAATTCTATTTAAAAATGCAAGTCCAGAGCAGAATTTAAAAAAAATCGTTTCAATTTTGTAGTTATTTTAAACTAGTTTTTAAATTTAATTTTAATTTTTTTTAAATTAAATCGGATAAATTCGGAAAG
>JAHWFP010241286.1:7443-22206 GCA_023313725.1 Lithobius niger
TATATATATATATATATATATATATATATATATATATATATATATATGTGTTACACAGGCTACAGCCATCGGAAAATGCTTTGCATTGGAAAGCGTGGGTTAAAAAAGAAGACCTTTAATTTTCTTATGTTTTAGGACCCTTCGTAAAAGTAGTTATTTTAAAACAAATGGACATTATCAAATAAAAGCATATTTTTATGTTTTAAGAAAGAAAAATGTGATAGGTGCTCGGTAAAGAGGACAATTTCAATTAAAAATTGTTTTGTAAGCAAGTAAAATGACTATAGGTATGCCAAGGAGCAAGTGCATTGATAATTCATTAACATGGCCTAAAAAGCTAACTTTAAGCATATTGTATAATTTACAGAAATAGCTTAGCTATAGGCTGTATTGTAACCGTTTTAATTCACTAAATGAGACTTACACAAAGTAACCCCACTGGGAGCAAACAATGGCAAACCCTGGACTTTGTTGGGGAAGAAGGAGGAGGTGAGTTAAAGATAATTAGAATTCAAAGTGCTGTTCGAGAAATTCAGCTAATAGGGCTGGGAGGGAGTGTTTTAGGCCATCGGGGCTTTCCCTGTAAAACAACTTATTTGTAGCAGCTTTAGTGCCTTTAAAACAGTTTAAATTATAAGTTTACTTTTGCCAGACTTTAAGCGTAACTTCGGATCTTAGTGAGGGTAGGAAGTGGGAATGCCCCCTCCCCCAAGGGTTCGCCACTGGGAACAAATCGCATCAATGGAGTTTATTACCTAGGGACCGTTCTTAACGTTTAATTACTTTAATCGGACGGGGCAAATCGTTAGGCTACATTGCTACAATTTGCACACAATCGTAGCCCACAAATAACAAGAATAAATAATTAATTAAGGAAATGTGTTTAACATGGATTTGCGAAAATTTATTAGGTATTCCAAGTAGCTCTTTCAGGCACGTTTCATTTATTTAATATTTATTTTAGGGCTGTTTTTTTTCTTGCCAACAAAGCATTGCTAGCTATATTTATTAAACAGTCGTCATTCGCCTCACTGTTTAATAAATATTGTCTTTAACAATCACAATAAACAAGGCACATTACACCGACAGTGTGCTCTCTGACGTCATGCTTAAACAATAACACGGGGGGAAAATTAAACGAAACGTCAAAAATATAAGCAGCATAGAGTTTCGGAATGAGCGCAGCTATTCCTGCCTGACCTGGAGGAGTCAGTCGCACCTGCTTGCTCTTCGCGAACACTGAATGGTTAATAGGCCTAAGTTCACACGCGTTGAGTTCATGCGCAATTCGTAAAAGTTCCACCTTATTTCTATCGCTATTCATGCACAAACAACTTCTATTTCCAGATATATTATATTTTTGTAGTCAGCCAACACATCTTTACAAACTAGGCCACAGGTCTGGTGGTACACAATTTTCTCTACACACTGAACGATAGGGCTTTGTGGCCCAAGGACTATGAATCAGTTTGGTGCTGTGAGCTTCCCTCTTTAACATGCAACGTATTATCGGACTGTGAGCGGTAGCGAACTGGTCGCAGTTGAAAGGCGATCATGTAGCATGCACTAACACCGAGATATCGCCACACAAGCTATGGAAATAAAGGTTTTTAATATTTGTTGAATTTGTAAACTGAAGAATTAGTGCAATGAATTTTCTTTCTAAATTTAATAATTGCAACTCAACTGAACCTCTTGAACTCTGAACAGTTACGATATGTCACCCCCATAACAAAACTTGTTAAGGATTCCCACCAAGCTTTTCGGCTGTATGAAGTCGTGATATAAATGCCAAGCTCTTTTGCCAAGCTAATCCGACCAAGGATGGGAGGGAGGAAGGTTCGAAGGTTAAATGAAATATATGAAAAGTGCTTATTGCGCAATTTTCAGTTATTTCATTTAACGTTTGAAGTCTTAGTCAGTGGATTAGACAGGGTGAGGAGTAGGATGCTTTGTTATTTTTTTTTTCAGTGGATTAGCTTGGCATTTCACATCATGGCCGAAAAGCTTGGCGTTAACAAGTTTTATTTTGGTCCAAATTGGTGAATTCATTTGTTTTCCTTAGCAATTATAAGATGGAAACACCAATCTAGCTTTCTGGTCCATTTTTTAAAAATTGACTTTCGCTCCATTTTGAGGACAGCAGTCACCAGCAGCCACTTATATGATTAGTATTTCTTAGTAGTACTGCAGTCTTTCTTGCAAACGCACGGATTTATTTAATGTTCAGTTTACTGGTTTTGTTGATTACCATTTGCTAATTGGCAGTGTTATAATTTTGTATTGTTATGAAACATTGCTTAAAGAGCTGCTTGTACAAACGAAACTACCTCACACACCAAAACCATTTTTCTTCAATCCACGTCTTGCAGCTGGCGTTTGCTGATTGGCATTGCTGAATAATAACAATGTTTAAAACAATGTAAAACAATCTATTTGGTCGTTTAGAGGTCCCTAACCCCTGAAACACGTCACCTATTAGAAGAGGCCTTATGAAAAAGCCACATCTCCAGAGCAATACCTGTAAAATGAGCTAAGAACCAGCTTTATTCACCCTGGAATACTCCATTTTCGTGACACAAGAAATTGCGTTATTAGTGATCATATCAAAAACCCAAACTGGTAAACGGGGCCGCCAAGTTCCGAATGGTTCGGCCCTTCAAAGTTGTGATATCAACACACCAAAACATTTGCAAGTTAATTGCACCGGTTAATAATTCGAAGGTTAAATGAAAACTAGAACATTGCTACTTTTGGTAGCAATGTTCAAGTTTTCATTTAACGTCCAAAGTATTATTCGGTGCGATTAACTTGGCGAATGTTTTGGTGTGTTGATATCACAACTTTGAAGGGCCGAACCATTCGGAACTTAGCGGCCCCTTTTACCAGTTTTGGTTTTTGATATGATATCACTCTTTTTTTTTAATTGTGTATTGACTCAACTCCGCTACCGTGCAGATGAGTAATAAAGTGGCACGTCAACAAGAAATTGGTTTTCAACAATTTGCTACTACCTTTTGCCTATACGCCGAACCGTTCTCAACTTAGTCACCTCTTTATTGGCTTTTGGTTTGGTTTTATTTTGTTGTAATTTGTTGTATTTAGTTAGTTTTGGTGTGTTGATATCACTCCTTTGAAGGGCCGAACCACTCTCAACTTGGTGGCCTCCTTACCAGTTTTTGTCTTTGTTTTTACACTTGGTTTATTTTTCGTGAATTGGATGTGAATACAATTTCTTTGCAACGTTGTTTAGATTTATCGTGATACACTAGTGTGTGCTTAGGCACGTACGTCAGTACACACGTTCTCATTGTCGGAAGTTTGGCCGTCCAACGAGAGACGATGCCGACAATACTAACAATGGTTATAACAATATTTTCGTAATTAGGCGCCCTCCCACGCCATCCCTGTTACGCCCCCAGGCTCCAAACCATAAAAGGTACGCAGTTCGTATTGTAGTGCACCCATTCGTCCAATTTCATAGCTGGAAGCCTTCCCGTTATCTCGGAATCGATGAATAATCACTCTATGAGATTTAACATGGGGGTAAGCGGACTACCTAGCTAGCTAGCTAGGTAGCAACACATTTCAACGTCATTGAGGGGCAGATTTTGCATTGAAAGCAGCATAGCTGGCATTCAAACACGAGTTAATTTTTGTCAGGTGGGTCATTGCTCTCGATTTTAACACAATTTAAGCTTTTGTACCGCATTATTATTTTTCCCTAAGAACCTAATATGTGCCCAACTATGCTTCAAGATATAAGACACTGACGGAATGGCGTCGCGCTACAATGGTTTACAACCTCGACAATTGAATTGATGTGATGTTTGTTGTGATGTTTGTTGCCTAACTTGGCGCGACACACTAGCGTGTGTCTAGATTACTAGCCATGAAGTAATAAGGAAAATATCAACGTTATTCACGTCGTTTGTTCAACAAGAAAACGTTAAGCTGTGTCACTAATAGTGACTTTTATGTTGCCAGGCGCCCAAAGTCTCCCAATCAAACAAGTTTCAGCCTTTTCCGTCGCATTGTTATTTATCCTCAGCCCTGCTAAAAAAAATCTGCAGATAATCTGCAAAAAAAATATGCAGACTATCTGCAGATTTTTGTGGTAAATTGGCACACTTTTGAAGATTTTGTCTGCAAATTTTCTGCGGTTATTCTGTAGATTTTCTGCAGTTTGTAGGAAACAAATCTGCATAAAATCGACAGATTAAAGTTCACATTGTCTGCAGATATTTTGAGGTAAATTAGCACAGTTCTGAAGATAATCTGCAGTTTTTATTCAAACTGAAAAGCTTAAAAAAAAATCCATAAACAGGAAATTTCATCTCGTTTGGTCTTGCTCATGGCATTTATACTTACATGTTTACATACAGTGGGGAACAGGTAACGCAACCTGCAACACTTACACATATATTTACAATAATCCGTAAACACTTCGCATACAAGTACTACTACTGTTTTTGATTAGCCTTATGTGCTTGTAAACTTCATTTTCTATTCATTATGGATCTATACATACATTATGTTGATTCATAAATTACAGTTAGTCCTTAGGGTTATAAACAAAAGTCTATCTTCTTTCAGAGTATTATTAGCAATTGATTGTTTAAAATGATCCTTTAACTCTAATAATTTACCTTTTAGTGTAACTAAATATTAATTTCGCCTTCAAAATGTATTAATTGAAAGTGTATATAATCTGCAGATAATCTGTATAATCTGATTATTTACAGTTTGATGCTACACGCAACATAAAATTATCCCCCTATAGTGTCACTTTTAGTGTTTCTTCCTCTTTTGAAAGAGTTGCATGCTGAGGTATAATATGTAACACATAAAATATGTTGCTGCTTAGAAATAAAATCTGAATTTTTACATTAAATGTAAGTTATAAATGTATTAGTTCAATCATATAACAACTATAGGCTAGCTGTAATTTTTTTATATTCCACACTTTTTGAAATTTAAACATGAAAAGTAAGTTTTCTGTAGTTTTAAGTGCAGGGACTCATAATTGGTTAACTCAAATCAGAAGTGTAGGAGAGAGATCACATTTTCAACCGGGAACCTTTTTTTTTATTGGCAGGTGTGCCACACAAAAAACACAACCTGAATATTGATCTGACTTCCGATTCTGAAAGTGTTGTTTTTTTTAATATTTTTGAACGAAAGTTGTAATTTTTTTGAAGCTCTTTTCCAACAATTTGAAAAAAGGACCCAACTTTTCGGGTCAAAATTGGATATTTAACCTAAAAAAAAGGGGTCCCTAAATGTATATTTTTTCTTTTAAATTTAGAAAAAAGTTTGACCCAAAGTTCAAAGTTTTTATAAATAATTAATCTATTAAAATGATCACTTAAAAATATTGGACTAAGAAAAATTTTAGGATTCCTTATCCACAGTAAACATGCATTTTAAAGATTACCTTCACAAAACTGCAGATTATCTGCAGACTTGGACATTGTCTTCATAAAAACTGCAGATTATCTGTAGATTTTTTTTAAATATGAAGACACAAAGTGTCTAGCGGGCACCATTCTCATATATATATTATCTGTATGTTATCGTTTGTCTTGATGGGCGACACACTAGCGTGTGTCTTGATGCCTGTAATTGAATCGGATCAGAATTGACAGGTATATATGACTGTCACGGTTTTCAGCGAAGCACATCTTTAATGCCATTAATCAGTATAGCGTGATGTTCAGATAGTACCACCTTCTGATGGTGTTATCTTCCACTTAACATCTGCCGCTTTGATTTGGGTGGGTGGATGCCTCGTGCGTTTCTATTTCTGTACTTTAGGGTACTTTACTCATTAATACTGTTTTGAGTCCTAACGAATCCTTAGCTTAAACAAATGCTTCTCTAAAGCTTGTGCTAAGCAATAAACCATTGAATGCTTCTTTAATATTAGGTCTTATGTTGAAACCATTCCCTGCTCAAATTCGTTGATTTGGGTTGTATACAATTCAGTAAAATAACCTGGTTTCGATATTTTTAACGAATGGAGCATTGTTATGCCCAACTTTAGCGCGGACCAATGTCAGTTAAAAATAATTGTAGTGGACCTTGAAAATTCTTTTACACTCGAAAGAGTAAATAGGTAACATTCTGCAGTTTGAACTCTTCTCTAAAATATTTGAAAACTGAAAAATCAGTTAAGGCGTTAGGTTACATTTCGAAACGGTTTGAATTGCTACTATAAAGTAATGTTGTTTAAAGTTAAGCAAAGAGAAAATTTTTGCTAGTAGTCAAGAAAAAAAATGTGTATAATTCGAACGGCTGCACGTAGATGTGCGCTATTTGGAATAAATAACTGGGTTTTCAGTGTTCATCCTGAAATGTGTGCTAACGCTATACTTTTAACTATTCCACAAAAATCCATGTTAAAGTAGCACAGAACTCACTTGTCTACTCTTCTCCACTTGTTTACTCACTTATCCGTCTGCTCACTTTCCAATCTCAACTGGAGTAAGCTTGTCTGCATGCCCACTGAAATTGAATGGAACGCACAATAAAGCATGACATTTTGGATAAACAGGATGGAAAGCCAAATGAGATCGAGAAGTGTTAAACAAATATGGATACAAACTTACTTACGTTGCCTTTTGGACCCTAAAATGTCAGACTTCCTCAGCACAGGAAAGATCACACGACCTTTGAAACCAAATCCGAAGTCTGATCGAAGCTAGGCTTATCGGCCAATGTCAGTGTCAGTATGGCTTAAGCTGTAGGACTTCGGCCTTTGGTTTCAAAGGTCTTGGGTTCAGTTTCCCCCCTGACGTAGTCTGACATTTAAGTCCGAAAGGCAACATAAATAGGTTTTCATTTGAAATACAAGTAAATCTACGCTGTTACCACCGTGTTGGTGTCCAAATAACGCAGTAGTAAATTATAAACTTTAGGAATCTTACAGCCGTATTCAGAAAAAGCACTTGAAGGTCAATTCTGTATAAGAACCAATTTAAGGGCCAACCACGATTTCAGAAATCAAACTTGGTCAAGTTGGCCCTCCAACTGGCCCTCAACTTCCACGAAAGGCAAGGGTGACAAGTAACACCCTTGAAAGCGTTATAAGCAGGAATGATCTGCCTTGTTCGTGACTTCCACCCTGTTATGTCAGGACAAACAGAAGACACGACTGGAACGGGCTTATATAAAGACTGCATTACAGTATTAAATGGTGAAGATGACTTTATGATGCGGTTCCGTATGTTCATAGGGAATTTCAACGAACTGCTAACGCTAATATCAGCTAACTGCGTCATATACACGCTCATGTAATAGAACGAGAAGCTAAACCGAAAAACACATTATAGAACAGAGGCCATAAAAAGGAAAATGCCTACAAAATAGAAAGATTAAAGATACACAGTAAAATGAACACCTAATTGCTCACTCGAACTAAAGCATCAAACACACACACAATAAAACACTGCCTTAACTATGAGTCTGCTTGTTTCAGAAATTATAAATGCACACAAAATACAGATGCAGCCGCTCACACGAAAAAGACTTAAAATATAAAACAACAAATACAGACAAATAAAAAAAAACTGTTATAATACACAAATTAAGCACACACATACAAACATATACACGCACACGAACACACACATGCACATTTGAACATTTCAAACATAAACTGCGTTCACTTTCTACAATAACCATTGAGTACAAACAGTCCTTTTTTCCTGGAATTGGAGTTAATTTTATGGCCGCCATTTGTCAGTGGCTATGGGGAGTGTTGTTGGATTATGCATTTACGGCAGCCGAAAGAGGTTGGTGACGTCAGAACGAGGCAACTGCCCCTACCCACATACCCCGAAAAGGACAACTTTCTTCCACTGTCTGTGACACCAATTGTCGGGAAAAAATGGTCTGCAGTGAATCTGTTTTTATCATATGGTTACCTACGTGTTTATTAGACTTTATTAAATAACTCTTCAGTGCTTTTCCCTATTGAACTGGCAATTCCCACAATGGAAAGATCTCATCGAGACGATTAAAATGATGTATTGGAATGTCCGGGGTCCCCGGAGCTTATTCGAATCTGTCGTTACCAGCCCTTAACCCTTTTCACCACACAACCCTTTCCCTTACACTTTATCCCTAACCCTTTCCCTTAACCATTTTTCCGAACCCTTTCGTGGCTACGCAGGTCCAGGTCCTGTAGTAGGAGCTGGCTCGCCATCGCTCGCTCCGCCCGCTCGCCCGCCCGCTGGCGGGTCTCCTTCCTTTTTTCCCCCGTACCCATTTCCTTCCCTGTGACGGTGTTCGCTTGCTTCGTCGTGCCGCGGTGATGCTTGCCCATGCCGCTGGTGTGTTCCTTCCCTTTTCCCGGCGTTTGTGCTGCTGTTAAGAGCGCTTGGTGACTAGCCTATAGGCCCTCGTTCACGCGTGCGGCGTTTCGTAAAAACCCCCAAAATAAGCTTTATTGAGGACATTACATCGTCCGAAAAAAAAATTAACAGCAGAACAGCCAAAATGGATCTCTTTCGTACTATTTGGTGGCCCTGATAAAGACTGTTTTTTTTTTAGATATTGTGGTTCACTTTACCTCCGTCTCCTGTGTTTGCCCCCATATTTCTTCAATCCATCTTTTTAGAGCTCTTTCCAGCTGTTCTATTTTCCTCTTCTGCTCTTTCAGTAACAGCATCCTACATCTGTATTGGAATTCTGGGCATCTTTCAAGTCGTTGGCAGAATTATAGGCACTTTTCTCCACTGGTTTTCACTGTCATGTTTTCTTTCTTTCAATTTCTTGTATCCGCAACGTTTTTGGTATCCAGCCATTGCGAGGTGCGTGTAGCTACAGTATAAGATCGCCAGGAAGGAGGTTTGAATCGAGCGCTCATAATGTCCCTCTCTCCCGTACTGCACATGCGCGATGCTTAAGTGGTTCTAATTGAAAAGAATGCCGTGAGCCCTTCCCCTCTCAATTGAAATTACTAACGGCCTCCTCTACATCGTTGTCACGCCCTTTTGTATCTAAATTATAATTATTAACGGTCATGCTTGTCGCAGTTAACTTCAGAGTCGTTCTTGGGCGAGCAATCGGTTTAAGCTGTTTAACCCGTTTAAGAAAGAAGCCTTGTAAATAGTGGAAAAGTAAAACAAAGTGAGTTCCCATAGTGATACTGGGCCACTTTGCAGTTGAGCGTTTGTATTACATGCGTCAACATGGCCGAAAAGGAACCCACAGAGAGTGACAAAGATGTAGATATTCTTGTCCAAAAACTTAGAGATTGTGAAATCCAAACAAAAATTATTCCAGTTGACTTCTTCGGGCACCTCCCAGGATTAAGTGTCCGGCTGTACAACTCGATTTTATCTGAATCTTTGGCGTGTATGATATTCTTTAGACTAGAAAAAGAAATACAGTATTTACGTGATCAATATTTGGATTTCTGTGGTTCTCATTTTAACATAAAGCGAAAACATGCATGTTTCGGAGATGCTGAGGACCTATGTTACCGTTACTCTGGTTTTCGCTTGCGAGCTCTTCCTTGGACACCTACCTTGCGTGCACTGCGAAACTGTGTACAAGATTACTCAAGAAGACTATAATTTGGTCCTCATCAATCGTTTTCAAGACGGTACGGACTGTATGAGTTTTAATAATAATAATACATTTGTTGCAAGATAGACAAGGCAAACAGGTCTGACAAGGATCACAAGTTTCACTTACTGTCAGCCTCATAAAACCAACATTTAAACATAGTCAACTAACATTTAAACAAAACAATCTACAAGGTGTTAACTACAACGTTTTCTTACTGAAGATCATAGAATTGCAGTTTCTGAATCTATTACTACCTATTTGTCTTTTGGTGCAGAACGTGACTTTACGTTTCGAAACAGGGGTTATGTAGAAAACCAGAGCTTCACGGTCAAACTATGTAACGGCGCCTTGTTGAAACTGAGCCCCCCTACTAACGAGTTTCGGTGTACCGCAGAGGCCTTACATTTTAGAACCCACAATAAACCTAGCATTTAAAAAAATAGATACTTCACAAAAGGCCAAATATCCTACTTGTAGAATGTCTGCCTCACTCTAATTCATTAAACAACCAAGCACTCACCACATCCATCGTAAAGAAAAAAAAGGGCTCCTCACCACCAGGACCCGCGCAGGTTTGACTAAAGCTGTCACATAGTGTAAACATTAAAGTTTGTTCTACAAGTGTTTCTTTGAACTTCGTTTACCTCACCTTCAAATCGTCATATCCTCATACACCCCTCCTTCCCCTACACACATCCGCTTTCCGTTACTAACCGTTGGGATTTAATGTCTTTAATTAATCGCCAATCAGAAGTTTATAAAAGGACGCCAATACGCCCTACTTCTAATAAGTGGACCAATGGGAGATGTCTTTAAAAATCCTACATACATCCGAGAACTTAGTTGTACATGCCTAGACATCTTGACTGGACGTGTTACGCGTGTGGTCCTAACCTAAACTTTCGCTACAATGGATACTGCTAAGACGTTTCCCTATTCGCAACCTCTATTTGAAGATGATGTAGATGACCAAGACAAAGACAGTTCCGAGCCTGCTTCATCCCCATTCTTCAGTCAGAATTGGCTACAAAGTACAACAGAGAAGATTTTTTGAACAAAACTATTCGTATGAAGCCTTCAGAATTACTCGATATGCAGAATTCTCCAGAATTTGTTGATCTGACTGTTAGCCTGATGCCCGCAACAAGGTGGTCCTCAATAACTTATAGTCAACTAGCAACATCTCTTAAAAGCGGCATTGCAACGGATACGCAAGCTTCAAATGTTGAAAAGTGCAACACAACAGCCTGGCTTTCTACTGAAAAACTTATACAACACAACAGTAAGGCACTCGAACTTGCTCCTAAAAAGAGGAAAGCGTTCAAACGAGGTTTGGCTATGGAAGAAGTGTGAAGCCTTGTTGACGTGAAACGTCGCCCTCAAGATTTGTTTACCGTCTCGCAAGCAGGTGTGTTCAAGCCAGACCCAAAAGAATTTTTAGTGTTGAACCGATTCGGAATTTTTGTACAAGTGAAACCGTACAAAGACGACGTGTACATCTGCGTTAGAAATTTCACCTTTAACCAGGTTGAATTAAGATGGGTACCTTCAAGAATTGGCTTAAATCTAGCGTACGACGATTGGGTTAAATTGCACCACCCACGCATGTTAGCACTCATTCAAGATGCTATCGAACAATGCCTTATGAACCGCCCTCCTAAAGAGAATGCAACTATTCAGGAAGAAAGGGCTAATCCCACCAGCTATCCAACTCGTCTACCTGGGAATATTTTGCAGCACCGTCACCAGCTGACAGGCCAAAAATTGGACTACACTACAACTCCGACAATGTTGTGCAGGTTAGCCTTTTACATTTCCATGCTACGTCATTGAATGAACATTTGAATCCCTTGAAGGGGATTCACCTAAATTTGGATGCCTGGAAAGAACTTGTGAAACATGCAGGGGAAATCAATGAGCGTATTTTCCTATGCGAAGAGGAAATGGTAAATGCAGGTATGAGTAAACTGTAAATATGAAGAAAAAGACTACTTGTGACACTAAGTCTTTCTAGTGTGTTCTAGTGTGTTTGCTTGTTGTTGTATTGCGTTGTGTTGTCCTGTGCTGTCGGCTAACTACAAAATGTATATGTACGTATTCCTTTTTTAGTAAATTACTTATGTGTATATAGCACAAATAACAGAAATAGGCTATTCATTGTAAATAGCTTAACTAATATCTATAGTATCGCTTAACCTTTTCTTATTTTTTTATTGGAACCAAAAAAAAGGTAGAAATAATGTCTGTTTTAACGAATGTGTTGTGGTGTGTTGTTGTCTAACTACGAAATGTATATGCAACTATTCCTCTTTAATAAATTAGTTATGCTTATAATATTACGAATAATAGGAATAGGCTAGTCATTTTTCTTATTGTAAATAGCTTTACTAATATCCATAACATTTTACTTTTTAATCGTTGTGTATCTTTGTAGTTGAATTTTACATATTTTAATTAGTTTAAATAATATCTAGTATCACTTAACTTTTTTTTATTTTCTATTGGTACCAAAAAAAGTAGAAATAGTGTGTGTAATATGTGTCTTAACGGAATAAAGTTTTAAAAAGTATCAGTTCTCATGTTCTATTGCATGCACATGTAAAATAGATACATAAGGTACAGTATTTCAAAATTTGTACGTGAATAATGGTTTAGACATTTGACTATAACATTGAGAGTCGCTTCTAATTACACCAAATGTGTGTTTGAAAATGTTTCGAACAAATTTTAAGACCGTACGGTCGTTTGCAATCTTTGTTCGAGGATCAAAGTTCTTAAGCATAAAGTTCAGTGTACGTCCACGTGCGATATTATAGCAAAAAAATAATGTATAAGCACCACATACATTTGAGCAAGGCGACTGAATATTTGAAGTGTTAAACTCGTAGTTTTTACCATTGTTCGCTAAAAAAGCAGAAATGTGGGCATTGTTTGGTTTTTGACCATAAGAATTGAAATAAACACAGTCTTGAGTGTAGGGATTGATAGAAGCAGCCACCCAGTGAGATCCTTCGGAATCAGATTTGTCTTTGTTCATGATGAAAACACAGGGTTAACGCACTTTGGAACGTGGTAAAAGGTCACATGGGTATACATTCACAAACAGTTTTGCAATTTTAGGATCTGACATAGCCAGTGTTCGTATTTTTAGTGTATCCATGGTGAAGCTACAAATCCATTACAACTGAACGGTTTTTGTCGATCTCAGCAACAGTCTGATAAGAGCAATAGAGAATAACATTTATTGGGTTTGCCAGCGCAGTAGAGAATTTCAATGCTACACAAACTGAGCCCTGTTTAGACAGAGTCAAGTGACTTCCAGTCGGATATTGTTCTGGGGTTAAATCAAAACAATGGAGCATGTAGCCTGCTTTATAATCTTCGTAAGTCAGATCCAAACCTTCGTCTTTTTGGTGCTTGCCTGTAGCAGTATAAAGAGATAGGTAGTCACAGGTGTATAAATTGTTTGTGAAGTCCGGCGTCAAGGGGTGATTCGGTACTGTCCGACCATCGATGCACTAAGCGACGTGATTTAGGTCGAAATGCTGGAAATAAAGGGGTTGGCTAAAAAGTCTCCGCTGTATGCTTTGTTGGTAATTAGTCCTACGCTAATGTGGCAGGGTAATGGTCCAACAATCGCCGAATCGATTTAACCCTCTCGAGCACCAGCAGCAAGTGTGAACACCTTACATTCATTTTTTCTAATTAAATATTTTGAAGATGCGTTTTCCAGGACTTTCGCATGGCTCAGTAAAATATTGGGGCTTGCTTTCACTTTTTTGACGTATAATACTGCTTTGGTAATATGTATTTGCGGTGATTTGGTTGAATCTCCACACATCAAACTAAAACGGTCACTAGAACGAATTAGTCTTAAACGGACGTCAACACCGTTCAATAAATATCGTCCTTGCTGACACCAATCAATGTATAATCTTTCCAGTTATTCCCAAGTTTTTCCACCAACCACTTTTTGTTTGCACAATTTCAGCGCGTTATTTGCATCATTAGCGGTTGGGTGTACGTCGTCAAATTTGCCGGCGACGTCCTTAAACCAACCTTGTACACCCAATTGGCTTCGTTTAGCTTCATGACCATAACTTAACAAGTCTTCAATATAACTACGAAAAGGGTAACTTGCGTCGCTTGAAGACACCAAAGTTTCATTGAGGGAAACGTCAATTTGTTGGAATAGGCTATGTAAAATGTTATTTATGGGAGATATCTTATTGGCGGCGGTCAGCGCTGTGCTACCATCAGATGTCACTTTGATATTCAACAATAGTAAACTATCGTTTAAGTCTAAATAATTGTCAGAAGCTGTATTTGTCACTAGAAATTCAATCGGCACACCTTGTATAATCGAATTTATAAGAAAGTGTTCCACATGAGTCACTTCAGTTGTATCAACAGCGGTAGGGGGGGACGTCAAAAATCTCAAAGCTACCACTGTGACACTCTTCAGACAAATGATGTAATAACGACATTTTGGTAAATTAGTTTTTAGTCAAAAATGTCAGTTTTACGTCTCTTTTTAGCCTTTCCTTTTTTTTCCCGTCACCAGATTGAGACTTCTGCTTGCGTTTGCGTTTACTGCCCTTCTGAGTGAGTTGCAGAGTAAAACGTGCATATAAGTTCTTTCTTTTTCGACCAGTCCCCGTTTGAGGGCGTCCTAACACGTTAGTCATAAAATCCAATCTTATTTGTCCAAATCTAGTTCTAGCAGCATCTTTTAACCCCATACCTGAGTCTACATCATCCAAAAATTTAGTACCCTTTCTTATAAGATATCTACCGGCTCCTGCCGCCAAGTTTCTTACTTGTGGCATTACAAATGGTACTACATAGCGTTTCAGGTTATCAACAAGTCCGCTACCTTTTTGGAAATGGCCGCCTCTGAAGTACCCCCCTCCTCCCCCAAACCAGCTTGCCGACAATAATGCCCGAAACAATGGGCTAAAGTGTTTCTTGGCAGGATTTTCATTTTGTTTTTTTTAATACATCTTCAGGAACTAAATAAAGAGTGACGGTAATTTAGTGAGCAGATTAGGTTTAATCTATTTTCTTGAAATGTAAATTTACATTAACTCTACCTACCGGACTGAAAGGAATTGGCTCCGCAGTGTCGTCTCTTAATGTGACTTTTATTTCGTGAAAGCTGTTTCTTAAAATCGGCTTATAAAA
>JAHWFP010241286.1:22606-36897 GCA_023313725.1 Lithobius niger
ACCCATTTATCCTCATCTAATTCTAATTCTTCCTTGTTTATTTCTTTCAAATATTTTTCAAAATTGAAAAAAGGAAAATGTACTGTGACTGACGGAC
Source organism: Lithobius niger (assembly GCA_023313725.1). Classification (NCBI taxonomy): domain Eukaryota; kingdom Metazoa; phylum Arthropoda; class Chilopoda; order Lithobiomorpha; family Lithobiidae; genus Lithobius; species Lithobius niger. The sequence continues at coordinate 22,704 of JAHWFP010241286.1, forward strand.
TTTTCATAATTCTGAACAACGCCTTACGAGAGTTTGAAAGCTGAATAAAATTATGAGGGTAAATTAGCTCGACAAGGCCAACTGTCCATTTACCTAATAAATCAATGCGTTTCGGAAGGTGGATTGTAAAGTCGCTTAAGGTATTTTCAGGATGGTATATAGGATCTCCATTGCTAGGCAATTGCAAGTAAAATTCGTTTAAATCAGACATTGTGTCCTTAGCCGCTTTGTGTTTTAAGGAGGCGGGTCGGACTTGAAGTCTTTTGCAGACACCCAGCTATTGAATTTGGAGGGATAATCATAAAATTTAACAAAATATTGCTTGTTTTCACCTCTCCCACGTGTTTTTAATACTTTTTCCACTGCGTGATATGAGCCCTTTGCTTTCAACACTAAAGTCAACTCGTAGGGGTAGAATTTCCCTTGGATGTTTTCACCAGCTAAGTCTGTTAAAGAGTACGTATCTGGACTGCCGGAGTAACGTTTTATAATAACAAATAGTTCTTTGCTCCATCCGCTTTTAAAGCCTCGAGCAAATATGTGACGCATTTTACTAATTTTTACAGTTTGACCAACTTCAAACGAAAACTTTCTAGGCGGCTGTGCAAAGGGGCTATGAAATTTTTTCGAGAAATAAAATTGGTTATGCGGTTTGACGCTGCTAGGTTACGCCTGTATTGCAGGATGAATTGTGTCATTGTAGGCTTTTAAAATTCTAGGCAAAATGTCCAAATATGTGTAAATACCACGATATGTGAAAATTTTCTACATTATTTGCTTACATGTTTGTATAAATCGTTCGGCGATCGACGTTTTATGTCTGTTGTTAGTTTTTGATGAAAACAAATTAAAGCGTTTGTTTAACAAAAATTTGCGTGTGATATTTCCCCAAAATTCTGCCCCATCGTCAATTTGAAGATGTGCAGGATAAGTTTTAGCTTGTTTAAAAATTTGTTTAACGCCTTCAACGACGTCTTTATTACTTTTAGTCTTAATAGGTGTAGCATATGCAAATCTGGAAAAAAACATCGATTGCGATTAAAATCCATTTATGATTTTTGTACCATTTTGCTAGTGATTGAACGTCTATTAAGTCAGCTTGCCAGTTCTGATTCAAACCGCTACTAACAATTTTTTTGGTCGGATAGCGTCTTATGACACGTTTGTGTGATGTATAGACTTCTTAAGTAATAATATATAATAATAATATATATAGACGATGCTCGAGGCATCCATCCACCCAAATTCCCCGGCGGCAGATGTTAAGTGGAGGAAGTACCACCATTATTACAGTTGTTTTTTGCCGCATGAGGGAGGAAACCGGAGTACCCGGAGGAAACCCTCGTGCAACGGGCGGGAAACAACCGGAGAAAAACCCGTACATATAAACTTCCCATCGCCAGGATCAAACCTGGGTCTGTACGAAGCCAGAGATGTGTGTCTGAGCCATCTACCCGTGCACCCGTGTATTGTAGCAAGAATTTTTTTTGCATCTTCTAAACTAAAAGGGAGTCCGTCAAGTTTAGCTTGTTTATATAATTTTAACGCGCTACCAAATCCTGCAGGGTGACTTGGGTCATAATAGTAGTTGGCAAAGTAATCATATATTTTTCACATAATTCAGGAAAATCAACCCAATGAGGGGAGAGGAGATGGACGTCGGGGTGGGGGGAAGAGGGAGTGGTTGAAGAAACCCGGTTGCCTCTATGTCTTGAAGAAGAAGAACTGGTTCCAGATAAAAACGATGCGGAAGCTGGTGAACTGCCCCCAGCAGGTTTGTCTTTCATTCGTGTAAAAACGAATGATTGGGCACATTTGCGTCTTTCAACACTTTCTCAAACGTTTCCACGCCTTTCAAATTAGTAACACTTTTTAAATTAGTAGTTGTGTGACGTAGTAAGTCAATAAGATTGGATCCAGGGATTTGTTTGTCGCCAACAATAAGCTTGTGTTTTTGGTTTTCTTGAAATTGGGATCGACAGCTAACAAATCTAAAACGTAGCTTGTTTTATTTTTATAATTCTTAGGAATAGCGCTTAAGATTTGTAGTTTAACGGAGTCGATTGAGACAAAAGGGGTTGACGTTATTGTTCCTGATGATAATGATGTTGAGGCTGTCGGAGTTATTGTTGTTGTTGTTGTTGTTGTTGTTGTTGTTGCAGTCGTTTGAACAGTAGAATTGAGGCTAATTGTTGGAGTCGTCGCTTCTCTGTAGCTTTTTATGTGCGATTGGATGCGTCCTTGCATTTGGGTTAGAAACGTTGCTCTATTTTGGTCTGAAATAACTGGATCTTCTAACATACGTTCCATTTCATCCTGTAAGGTCTTTACGATCCTGACACCAGATTCGAGAGTGTCGAGCGTTGTCTAAAATACGGGTTATAACTTTGTTGCGACATCGTTCCTTCATACGGTACCAAAGACATCTTACGCATTGTTGCAAATGTATTGTTGGCACAATTGTTAGATCTTTTTACCTATAGCTTTACCTGCGACCCCGCCTATAGCGCTAGGGAGCAACGGTGCGAGCAAAGGTAAGAATGCGAAACCTCCTTTCTGATTTAAAATGCGTTTTTTTTCCACTAATTGACCGTCCTTTAGAAGCCGAAGCTCTGATGGTCCTCTTATGTTTCTTGATTTTTTTCAATTGACAATCGGACAACGGGATATTGTTTTTAAGCAAGTTTAAACATAGTTCACAAATGGAATGAACTAAATCCGGACTGCAATCTTTAATAACGCTTTTCATCTGCTTCTTGTTTAACGAAGAAAACGATGCCAAGATTGGAGTGGTTTTTTTTAGAGACTCCATTTTGCGTTTACACATGATGAAATGGAAATGAATTTATGGTGCAGGAACATATATTGCAATTTTCTCTCCTGGAAAAATGTTTGTCATAAAACGTAGTGAGTCATCAGTTGCTTGTTTTAGATCTATCGCCAAATATCCGTGTGGTTTTTTGTTGCTTCAGAATAAGCTTCCATAAAAAATTTAGTTTTTCCAGGAAGAATTTGTTTTGCTAAAATGGAAGGTTGAAGTTTATCTCGGGGATTCTTAAACAGTATAATGTAGTTCGAATTCAAGCTTAGGTCACGTTGGGCAGGTCCTTTGAAAAATATATTTTGTATTAAATAGCAACAACTAATTAATCTGTGATGCGATATTTGTGTGGCTATTTTTCAATCTTTCATGGAATCTTGCAAATCATCCACTATTAAAAGGGAAGAAGGGGGAAGTTTTTCAAAATTTAACATTCCTTTATGAAAATGTTCTTTGTAGGCCAATTCTTTCATCCAAGGTTGAGCGATAGAAAAACACCAACAAAAAGATGTAACAGGCGGATAAATTAGTTCGTGAGCATGTTCGATGAGGCGTCTGCAAAACGACGATTTTCCGGACTGTGAAGGACCAGCAATTAGCATAAAATAAGGTGTTTCAAACTGTATTATTGAAGACATTCGTGTCGACACTGTTGTTGTTGTTATTGGCGATAGTTGTTGTTGGATGTCTGCTAGCTACAGAATAGTCTTTGCTTGAGTGAAGGCACAATGTAAAGCGTTGACCGGTTGAAGTTTTGATAGCGGACCAACATTGGGGTCTAATGGTTGGTTGTATGTAAGTTGTATTGGTAACATGATTGCTGACATCACTAGCGTTATTTCTCGCTAAAATATAAACTTCCAGACAAGCAGAGAAACTTGACAAAATACCGAGCAGGAGCAGGGCTATCTTGAGATGTTTCTCTTCCATGGTTGAGGGACGAATGATGAGTGTGCTGCATTCACATCGGATTTAGGCTTATTTAAGAAATAAAAAAAATGTGGAAATTTATGAAATTTTTTTTATCACAACACATAAGTACTATATCTGCCTACTAAAAAATGTTGTCGCTTTTTTTTACTGTGGACCTAGTTTTTTTTGAAGGTGCATTATACCCGAAGGGTACTCAGTGGTAAAGTCTTCTTTAATTATTCTTTTGCTGTATACGAGTTTGTACATCTTCTGTCTGTAAGCATTAAGTACTCGATTTTGTTTACGTGTGATCTGGTTGGGGGTTGGTGATTGTAATCCTTAGATCATATTGACGTCCTAGAATCATGGTTTCCATCACTTCTGGGTTAAGAGACTTCCACTGCTTCATAATCCAGACTAAATCCACGAATTTTTATTATGTGCTCAGTTCGAGTTGGCTGATCTGAAAATTTAATCAACACGGAGTATTGCTTGGTACCTCCGGCCATGAATTTAGAGATGTACGCAGTTGGGCCGTACATTTTTTAAATTTCGTCTGCTAGACATCCAAGATGGCTGCCGACGGTGATAGGAAGGGGTACGCCTCTTTTTGTTTTGGCAACGATACTGTCAGTGTCAAAATATAAAATTGAGTCAGGAGGAAATGAGGTCATAGCGTTGTACAGATCCAGTCTTGCGTAAGACGAGACAAAGCTGGCCACCACTACGTTATTTTGTAGTTTTGATTTTGTAAAACGAACACAATCTTTGTATTGTATACATGCGATTTTATCATTCTGCTCAAAGTTAACGTGGTGTATCTCTCTTGTGGAGTCCGAAAGCAAACTGAAGAAGTCTTGGGCGTTGTCCACGAACTTTACGGACATCACACTAATGTGTTCTCCGAACTTACCATACAGAGAACAAAGACTAATTTTTCCGAGCTGACGTAGTCCCTGATTAGGAGCAATTTGATCAAAATCCAATTTGATTCCTTGTTTTTGTTCAAAATCTGAAATGAAGTCGATTTTTTCTTGTAAAGTCACACATTCGGCAGGAAAACCTTCAGACTGCACTTTCACTTTTAAAACCGATTTTATGTAGGACTCAAAGGGATGAAAATGTTCATCCCTCTGAAAATTCCAAACCTCGTTAATCTTGCTGATTTTGTAGCCTACTTGTAGAGCTTTTTCCAGTTCGGGGGAAGTCCAGAATCTCTTTCAGATTTGCTGTGGTTACATCCTTCTTTATTTTCTTCGAGGGAACAAGTGTAAGATGAAGTGAACTTTAGCCCTTTATTTATGGTTGCAGGTAGGACGGGTAATTTCAAACAGCGTGGTGGCAATATTTTACACTTGATAAGTCCAAAATATTTTTCAATGGAGCATCCAACAATATTCTTGATAATCTCCGGTAAACCTTTACGAAAAATATGCTTAAACATAACATAGGTGTATAATGATACGAAATCGTGGAATGTGATCATGGATTTCTGATCCTCTTCTGCCTAGGCACAAATTACTTCGACTCGACCTCCATGGTACGATATTTCTGGGCGTAAGTGCTCGTGTAAGTCTAGAGAATCAACGTATGCCTTGGCTTCAGGATTTTATTTTATTGGCTTTTGAAAATCGCATTCCCACATGACTTTAACTTGGTAGCCATTATTTTTAAACTCGTTAATGATATGTTGATCTCGTTCGTATACTTCATCAAGACTTAGATGTGAATAAAGCGCCTTTTCATGTCTGTTTGTAGGCAGACATTTCTTACACGAGTGAAATATGCAATCCTGAAAAAAAAGACGACATTGATGGGAATAGAACTAAAGCCGTCGACGTAATGATTTAATAGTTTAGCTTTGCCGCCGGGAGAATCACCTTTTTGAATGTTAATTCCTTCTTCTTTTTCGCACAAATAAAGCCACTGTAGCCCTATTTTTGAGTGTTTTTTTCGTCCCTGCATAGGAAAACGGGATATGATCAAGTGTCTTTTCTTCCAGATGGTGGGATCTGTAGGCTGTCATGATAGCGCCGGCAATTGTGCGGAAAGAAAAGGGTCGTTTCCATTGAATACCTTCATGAAAAGCTCTCTAAATTTCATTTAGATTTATGTAAAATGATCGTATCAGACGCACAGTACTCTACGAGTTGCTTTTGATAGTCGAACACTTCACCCTTTTCAACGATTGCGTCGTACCACACATTAAATTCCTCTTTGTCTTTCGGTGAAAACCTCTCATAGCCATACATTTCTTTTGGAGGGTAAGGTCCGACGTAGTGAATGTTTTCTTTGGTAGAAAAACGGTGTGGAAAATAACCTTTTTTTCCCTGTAATCGGAAAGTTTTACCTACATACTTCAAGGAAGACTTAAAAAAAAGCATGAAAGCCTTAAAGGTCACACGGTCTGCATACATCATTATTATTTTCTCTCCCGACTTAATAACTTTTGGTATAATTTTTCGCTTCAGCAGGTAAGATATGGCGAATTGCGAATCGAACGCCGAGGCATTGAAAGCCCAAATTGTATAGTTGACCATTTTGTCAACGCCATATTTATTGAAAATATAGTTAAAAAACCGATTACGAGCATTCCAACCAACAAATTCACAATACCTTTTTCCGCAAAACCGACAATCACGTTTAACATCTGTATAATCCTTACATATGTTACAACATTGCGTGTACGTTACGCAATTGATAACGTGCTCCCACATTTCCTTCCCTTTTGCATCCAAGCCTGCTTTTTTTATGGCTCCAGTCTCGCAGTCGTAAAAACCTCGTATGTATGGAACTTCAGAAACTTGGTCCTTGTTTTTAGGGATGTAACATTCGTGTGCCTCCAACGGTACCAACTCTTTACACATGGAGCATTTTACTTTGCCACAATTGTGATCGGGTTTCTTTGAAGGGAACTCCTTATAACATTTCCGACCTTTTTTGGTAGTTCTCACATGTCGTTTTTTTTATTAGCCTTGTTCCTGAAAAGATGGTTATCAAAACATTTTTGACCACGAAAGAATCTAAAACATGTGTCGCACGAGATTGGCTTTTCAGTAGGAGAACAAAATCCTTGTTTATTTCTACATGCTTTGCACTCGTTCTTGCATAAATGACCTCCTAAATTATTGTAGGCTTTCTTACACACTTGGCACCAATAGCTTGAGCCTAAAACGGTTGTTATCTTCTTGCAAAACATGAAATGCTTTTCGAAAATAATAATATTGGCATACAAATTAGAAGGTGAGCCCTGAAAAATTGGGCTTAACGCTCCAAACTCAAAACGGAACACATCCATTGTAATCCATTAATAGCTTCTTGGAATTTCTGGATTTCTGTAAGTCCACACAATATACCTTCAGTAACGCCTGCTTTTTCATGTAAGTTTTTAATTTCCTGTTTGATGGTTTTAATTTTACACCTTCTCCTTTCAAACGGTATTCTAGGCAACATTTTCAAATAGGATTGTGCGAAAATTATTGCTGACGCAAGACATTTGTTTCCTCCAATTTCGGGTGTGGTGACGACGTTGCGCAACTTTCTTAAAAAATTTCAGGTGTGCACATATCCGCCAGGACGAATCCCTTCCTCATCCATTCTGACCCAGGCAGTGTAAAGCCTTCCATAAAATCAACTTTGTTATTGCTCTGTTGAACTTTTTCTATTTCGTGCATAATTAGGCCTGCATGCCAAAGGTCCCATCTCGTGAACTTTACAAATATAGCCTTTTCCAAATCAGGATGATTTAATACGACGCCTACTTGATCGGCAGGTCTAGCTTCCCTCAGTGGATTTCTTATGAGAGAATCAAAAGCAGCCTCAACGTGGTCTGAAATATCCAAATTGCGGACAGACAACTTTGCAGTGGGAACAGGCTTAAAGTTAAAATGGATGTCGGTACCTGTCGTTTTAAACGTTCTAATGTGTCTGGATTCTATGGAGGTGATTTCTACACAATCCTCTATATTATACCCAAGACGGTTATTAGCAGAATCAGAGCCTGCTTGAAGACATGGGTGATTACTTAACGTAGTGTCATCTGCAGAGTCCGTTTGATATTGAAGTGGACGAGGCGGTGTGGGCGATGCTCGTGGTGGTTGATGGGTGAGAGCGACAGTATCATTGGTTCTTTTTTTTGTGGTTGAAAGTCGTCCGACGAATGTGAGGAGGGTGGTGAACAGGTGGGAATCGGCCTAGTGGCTTGCATGCTAGCATATTTGTGAGCATCAGATTTGTTAGGTTTTCTCTTTTTTTGGGTAGGTCGGAAATCATCATCAGACGACATGCTGGATGAAGAGGGGCTACGGGGAGGAGGGGGAGGAAAGGGAAGTGATTTCCGGGATTTGGACCTCTTTCCTCTACCCTTATTTTTTTCCCATTTTCTGATCAAGATTACGTGTAAACCTCCTTGGTTTTCGCCCAAAACCCGTTTGCACAACTGAACCGGGAGACTGAAAAAAATTGGATACAAATTTGGGTAATTTCGTACACGCGGGTGAGGTGTCTACCCTGAAAGGCATCATTTGTGGGACGATTATGGGGCTTATAACATTATCATGTGTTATTGGGCTAGTTTCTACTTGATATCTACCTAACGGGGTGTTTAGATTTAAACATTCAGTAGTTGATTTAGGTGGAGTTGATTGAATAGTAGGCAAGCAAGCTTGAGTTGATTGTAAATTTGAAACCCATTCGTTAAAGTTTTCCTCTGGAAGCTTAACTGTTTCAGGGCTAGTAAACGTAAACATATTGTCTATGAAATCAACACTACAAACTTCGTTACCTGGGGCGGGTTCCGGCGAAAGGGGATAGCTTGCGCTATAGTCGCTAAGTTCGTCATCCATTTTAAGTCCGTTGTACTATAGTGTCAACATGACAGGACTTATTTTGAAGTTATCGTAATAAATACAATCCTTAGTGGTCCCTTTAGTGCTTTTACGGCACTATAGAAGTAAATGAAGATTGAAAAACAGCACTAAACACATAATTCCAAGTAAAATGGGTAATCCAGCGAAAACAAACAGTCGGACGTGTACGTTCAACGGGTTGCCTACAGAACCTTTAAACCGTTTTTCCAATCTGCAAGAAGGAAACCTATTTTGGGTTTTTTTAGTCTATCAGTTATCTTTTTATTACGCAGACACAGTCATACATATCCTGTGGCCGTTAGGGACTATACGGGCTGCCACTTTATACATTACGCATGCGCAGCTTCAATTAAAATGAAAGAGAAGACGCTGCGAAACGTTCTGTGACAAGAATGACCGTTAATAATTATAATTTAGATACAAAAGGACGTGACAATGATGTGGAGGAAACCGTTACTAATTTCAATTGAGAGGGGAAGGGCTCACGGGTATTCTTTTCAATTAGAACCACTTAAGCATCGCGCATGCGCAGTATGGGAGAGAGGACAGTCTTGAGCGCTCGATTCAAACCTCCTTCCTGGCGATCTTATACTGTAGCTACATGCACCTCGCAACGGCTGGATACCAAAAACGTTGCGGGTGTACAAGAAATTGAAAGAAGGAAAACATGACAGTGAAAACGAGTGGAGAAAAGCGACTATCATTCTACCAACGACTTGAAAGATGCCCGGAATTCCGATACAGACGTAGGATGATGTTACTGAAAGAGCAGAAGGGGAAAATAGAACAGCTGGAAAGAGCTCTAAAAAGATGGATTGAAGAAATACGGGCGCAAAAACAGGAGACGGAGGTAAAGTGAACCACAATATCTAAAAAAAAAACGGCCCTTCTTAGGGCCACAAAATAGTACAAAAGAGATCCATTTTGGCTGTTCTGCTTTTAATTTTTTTTCGGACGATGTAAGTCCTCAATAAAGCTTTATTTTGGGGTTTTTTACGAAGCGTGAACGAGGGCCTATAGGCTAGTCACCAAGCCTCTCAGTAGCAGCAGCAACGCCGGGAAGAGGGAAGGAACGCACCGGCGGCATGGGCAAGCATCGACCATGGCACGACGAAGCGAGCGAACACCGTCAGCGGGAGGGAAACGGGTACGGGGGAAAAAGGAAGGAGGCACGCTAGCAGGCGGGCGGGCGGAGCGAGCGATGGCGAGCGAGCTCCTACTACAGGACCTGGGCCTGCATAGCCACGAAAGGGTTGGGAAAAAGGGTTAAAGGAAAGGGTTGTGTGGTGAAAAGGGTTAAGGGTTGCTAACGACAGATTCGAATAAGCTCCGGCGACCCCCCCCCGGCGCTTATTCGAATCTGTCGTTAGCAGCCCTTCACTACTCGAATTGCTCAAGGGCGAAGTTTTTGCCATTCTGAAACACCCTTGGTGTGTTGACCCTCAAGTGTTAACTTTAGCCCTTGGTCGATTCATCCTTGAGTTCATGATGAAGGGTGTTCTGTGACTACGGTCGTTAGTCAATCTGCGATGCATGAAAATCCTACCAGCCGTATTCAGGGAACGCACTTGATGGTTAACTCTGTATAAGGGCCAGTTCAAGGGCCCACAGCGATTTCAGAAATCGCACTTGGCCAAGTTGGCCCTCCAACTCGATCTCACCTTCCGCGAAAACCAAGGGAGAGAAGTGTCACCCTTGAGGGCGTTATAAGCGTGAATAATCTGTCAATTGTTCGCAATGTCCACCATTTACGTCAGGCCAAACGGAAACACAATTGAAACGGGCGTACATAAAGACTGCATTATAGCATTATATGGTGAAGATGACTTGTGATTCGGTTCCGTATGTCCAAACGGAATTTCAATGAACTACTAACGCTGATGTTAGCTAACTGCATCAACATGCGCACGAAACAGAACGAAAACCTAAACCGTCAAACACATACAGAACAAATGCCATACACAGCAAAACGCATAAAAAATGGAAAGATAAAAAATACACACACAAAATGAACACGTAATTGCTCACTCGAACTAAAACAGAAATTATCAAACACACAGGCAATAAAACCTGCATTAACTATGTGTCTGCTTGTTTCATAAACTATAAATGCACACAAAATACATATGTAGCCGCTCACACGAAACAGACCTAAAATATAAAACAACAAATACAGACAAATATTAGAAAAAACTGTATAATGCACAAATTAAGCACACACATGCAAACATATACACCCACACAAACACACAGATACACATTAAACATTTCAAATATAAACTGCGTTCACTTTCTGGTATAACCATTGAGTAAAGACAGTAATTGTTCCATGGAATTGGAGTTCAAATTATGGCCGTCATTGTGAATGACCATGGTGAATGGTGTTGGAGTATGCACTTAAGGGCGGCAGAACGGAGGTTGGTGACGTCAGAAACGAGAGAGCTGGCCCTCGAGGACGAGCTGATCAAGGGCCACAGTTTTCAGATTCTAAAACGCCCTTGGTCCGTTGGCCCTCAAGTGTTAACTTTAGCCCTTGGTCGATTCATCCTTTAGTTCATGATGAAGGGTGTTCTGTGAATACAGCTGTTAGTTTGAGTAAATCCCAGTACATTAAGACTAGGATGTATTCATAATTGAGTTCTTAAGGTCGCAATTGCTTGGATGAGCGAAAGTGCTGGGACCGTTGCTATTGCTTATTTATATTTCCGATCTGGCTCCTAATTGTGGTAATGTTAAACTCCCTAAATTTGCAGACGATGTAAAACTCTATAACACCATAAACACACCTGTTGGCACAAACCAACTCCAACTTGCTGTTAATTTCCTGGTCGAATGGTCCAGGAGATGGCAACTACCAATTAATGCACAAAAATGCAAGGTTCTACCTCTTGGCATTCAACGCAATGGCACTGACTTTAAAATTAATAATCAACAATTAATTAGTAAAAACGAAATAAAGTACCTTGGAGTCCATTTTACTTCTAACATTAAATTTACCACACACTGTAACAACATTACAGCTAGGGCCAAAAGGATGAACCACCTTATTAGAAGGTGTTTCGTGTCTGGCAATGTAAATATACTTGTTAAGGCCTTTAAAATCTATGTACGTCCTATCGTCGAGTATGCCAGTCAGGTTTGGTCCCCCATCTCATAAAGGATATTTTGATGGTGGAATCTGTTCAGCGCTCATTCACCAAGCGTTTGCCAGGAATGCGTGAGCTATCCTATAGTCAGCGTCTGCTGCACCTAGGGTTGGAATCCCTTGAACTTAGACGGTTGCATGCGGACCTTTGTGTCACTTTTTCTATTCTGCAGGGGTTTGTGGACGTAGACCCGGGTGTTTTTCATGATTAGGACCAATAGTATCACCCGTGGATACAATCTAAAACTCACTGTTGGTGAAGTGCATAGGGATTGTATAAAGTTTTTTTTTTCTAATCGAGTGGTGATTCCATGGAATGGCCTGACATCCAAGTTGGTTGGGTCGGCGAGTCTTGACGTTTTCAGGAGAGGCATCCGTAAAGTTCATCTTTCAAAATGTTTGTTGTGCTTTTAGCATTCTGATGAGCCCTGTTAATACTTGATATCAATGTTTTTTACCGTTTATTTTGTCTGTATTTATGTGTAAGTTTAGAAACGGTGTTACGTGGCTGATCATCTCACCCCAATAGGTCTCCTTTTATGTGGTAATAAAATTTATTGTTTCGGGGGGGGGGGGGGGTGACTTAACAGGAGGGTTAAGCCTAACTTAACCCCTTTTTTCTGCTTTTGGGTTTAGGGTTACTTTTAAGCCTTTTCTCTTGATTGATGTGAAGTTTATCTTGTTTGCTACTAATCTCTTGTTTTCAGAAGTCATGTAAATCTCTTACCCTCACGAACCTAAGTCCACCCTAGATGTAAGTAGTGTAAGGTCCGAGGATAACGTAGCCTTGCCTTATTAGCTAGCAAGATAATCGCTACACCTCGAAGGGCAACTTATGTAGAAGACTGCCTAGCTTGTAAGCCCCACCCAACCCCCAACCTAAATTAGTTCTTGTTCAGTATAACACTTTTGCTCTCCCACTTTGCCGATTTCTAGACATGGTGCCGAAACCCGGGAACAGCCAAGGAAGACGCACGTAAGTTCTTTTGTCGGCAGGTGGGTGAGGGTTGTGGTTAGGATTCCTTTCGCCTTACCCCCTTAGAGGTAGTGTCGCTTGTACGGCATCCAATTTGCCTTTCCCATTAGGGGAAGGGCGAATCTCGAATGTGATTTCTTTTGTTTAGTTGGAGGCTTCTTTGTTTTGTTGAAGGTTTGACTGCTAATGTTTCTTGCGTAATTTAAGGATGGATTTAGCCCAGTTAAAAAATAGTCGTGCGGCTCGACGCCCTGTTTTATCTAGATTGTTTGACGAATTAACTCGGGCGATAACTGATGCTGACAGATTGTTAGTCGAAACGTTGCTTGAAAAGATTCAGGTGAAGGAGGCAGCGCTATTGTTAATAAATGAACAATTGGAAGTTGCTAGTCCGGCCGGTGAAGTAGCTGCTGAAGTGACAAACAACGATGTTTTCAATGATATCATTATTGATGCTAAAATCCGAGTAAACAGATTCTTGAAGGGTAACCCTGCGGTGCAACCCGCTGCTGTCCGGTGCTGCCAGGACAACCAAGTTTGCCAAATTGCCCAAGCTGCAGATTGCCAAGTTCGATGGAACAGTTTCGGATTGGGAAAGATTTTCCGACCAATTTTGTGCAGGAATTGACCAAAACTTCGACTTGGCCAAAATTGACAATTTTTATTATTTGAGGGGCCTGCTAAAGGAGTCTGCAAGTTTGACTATTGCCGGTTTATCATTGACGGAGGCAAATTATGATACTGCTTGGAAGCTGCTTCAAGAAAAGTATGGCGACCCACAATTATTAATTGCTGAACACATACGTCAATTGTGGGATTTGAAGAAAGTCACTCGAATGGACAATGCAGTGGAGCTACGAAGATTAGTGGAAGATTTTCAGAAGCATATCAGGTCTTTGGAACTGCTTGGTCAAGATGTGTCTAGCATGGGAGCGTTACTGTGCCCGATTTTGCTGAAGTGTTTGCCACACCCTGTTGTTCGTGAATGGCATCGCAAGAACAATGGAGCTGCTGTTTATGATTTGTCACTAATGGTTGAATTTGTTAAGGACGAACTGAAGGGTATAGAACTTACCTATGGTGCCTCACAATTCAAGGAATGAGCTTCTGCAGTCGATAGTGGTCGCAAGAAGGAAATTTCAAGAGCTTCAGCTTCAGCTTTGCTTACCACGGATGAGGCCTCTACTAATAAGCCTAGTCGTAGACCTTATTGCGTATTTTGTAATGAATCTAATTCGCATACATCCTCGTCTTGCCCTAAGTATGTGACTATAGAAGAACGTCGTGCGTCCCTAATGGCCTCTCGTAGGTTCGTCCGTTGTTTAAAACATTCTAATTATTTTGCCAGTTCCTGCGATCTGCGAATCATTTGTCGAGTCTGCAATTCTTGCAGGCATCATACCCTTTTATACCAGAAGCGCACTTCTCCTTCAGCTGCCCTTCCTGCAATCCACAGTCGAGTTCCCCTTGAA
>JAHWFP010241287.1:0-16466 GCA_023313725.1 Lithobius niger
TACTGGTCTAGGAAAGGGTTTATTTCACATATAAGGGAGTCAAGTCTGTCTTCCTCACTGTCGACATCACCATCGTTCTCCCCTTTTTCTTCTAGGTTTGGAACGTTCAACTCGAGGGGAAGCCCCTTTAAAGTTTAAATTCAATACAAAAGCTTTTCCATACGAACCCAGGTCTAGTGACGAACTTCAATATGCTGAACGGTATACAGCAGACGAGATTAGGTGGTTGAAGTAGACAGAAGGTGAAAAAATTACCTCAACGATCCACTGTTCAAAGGACATTCCTCCCAGCGCCGTGGCCCCCGAAGGTCTATTTTCTTACCATTAGTCAATCCCTTTGTAAAAATCCGTTTTAAAATGTGGCGTCTAGGAGATTTTCTGTTGAATAATAGTTAACTATATTTACTGTGTCCCGCACATATGTGATCCTTTGCGTGGTTACAATAACCACACAAAGAGGTTTCATCTCTTTGTGAGCATGTACTAATTTTCTTATATTACCATGAGATCAAAAATCTAAAAGACTAATGCGGTAAAAATTCAAATAATTATTCCAATAGATCGCCGAAGCAAAATTATAAGACACTAGCCTAGAAAATTATAAATTGTGATGTTAAAATACGAGAATCATTCTGGTTTGTGACGACACATTTAATGCGTTTATGTTGGGTCGTCTATTACGTGCAATGCCAACTGAGACAGTAGCTGGTTCTTCGCTGCAAGGACCACAGCTACTATCTTAGTTGACCTTGGCATGGTTTATGCGCAGAAGGCGATCAGCGCGTGGCTGTTATAATGCAGGCGGAATGCTACATGGCAGGCCGGGTGTACCTTTAAGTCTAAAAAATGGGGCTTGGGAGGCATTTTGTTTTTTCCACCATGTTGAGGATGAAGGAAAAATCGTGGGACGAGTTCACTTGATTATATACACGAAGAAAACAAAAAGGTGTTGCTGGAAAAATCCGAGGGAGGAATGAAACTGGGCTTGTGTTTAACGGACAACAATACATGGATCGGAATAATAGAATTGAATTGAATTATTGCCAATAGCCCTGTCCATATGCCGTACGCTCTGATACAAACTTAGGTAAATAACACAACGTTTCTAAGTAATACCAGTAACAACTGTAATACCACATCACACCAATCCATAGCTGAACACTACGGCTTAATATTCCACAGCATCACTTCTACTACTGCGTCATCACACTGCCGCTCGCCACTGTGGACACACCTCCGCACATCACTGGACACACCACTGCGTACATCAGGCACGTCAAGCTGCGTGCCTACACCAAGAAAGAAAGAAAGAAAGCAAGAAACTTTCCCTCACTGTGTACATAAAGAGATATTTCACTGCCATGTGCAAATGCATGTTGAACTGTGCGCTCACACCATTGTTCATCACTGCGTACAAGATTTTCCACCACTGTGTACAAGAAGAGATTTTCACTACTGTGTACAAGAGACTACCACGTACGGGCATCACAATGTGCATGGGCTGTGTCTTAAATACATCCGTACTGTGTGCAAGTAGGACGGTGCAACTGCTTCCTGCTTCCTGCACCGGCCTCTCTCATGCGACCGAGATCACAATTGCTTTTTAGTATCTACACAGAAAGCAGCCAGTGCCCGCATGCGCCTGATAGCGTCAGCACCACTCGTGTGGGACAGCAATGTCTGCAGGGTTGGATGAGTCTTCACCCACCTACTTAACAGGCGCTGATGAGTACTGTACCGCCTACAGACTAGAAGGAAGTGCTCAGCAGTGTCTTCAATGCCACATGTCCCACAGAACGGCGAGTCCACCCAACCCAACATATTTTGGTGCGCCAGCACCATGGAATGACCCGTACGCAGACGACTAACGAGATGCGCCTTCCTGCGCGGCAACACATCCAGGACTGAACCATACCTGCAGGTTGGTTGAATAGCAAACAGAAACCTCCCCATAACCGAGGCCACCTATTCCTTCTCCCACTATTTGTGTTGCCACTTCCGGATTGCCATACTCCGAGTGGCCATGGACACAGTAAGATGCACCTCTACTATCTCTGTAGCAGTTTCCTCCTTGGCGAGAGTATCTGCTTGCTCGTTGCCCCAGATTCCAGTGTGCCCCTCACCCACCAAACCGGGAAATCACCTACCTGGGAAGCAATCCAGAGTTTCCATGCAACACTGAAAACCAACGGATCGCTAACGTCCATCCGTTCCACTACCCCCTGCACCGCACGGATGCCTGCAAGAGAGTCCGTGACAATGGCGAAGGACCGCAGCCGCAGCTCCAGAGCCACATCCAAAGCTAATTCACAAACCACGCTTGAAGCAACCGCAGTGAGACGACGCCTTACACTCACTTTGAGAGATGCAACACCTATCCCTCTCACAATGAGTTCCCTCCTAAAAGATGCGTCACAAAAAACATCACAGGCGATGTGCCATGCGTCAAACAGACGAGCCACTGTGGTACACCATATCCATGGACCAATGGGACTGGCCCGTGCAACATCGCACGGATGGAGGTGGGATGCCTGTCGCAAGAGAGATGCACCCTGGCCAGCTGCGCCTAAGGCTTCGCGCACATCTCGACTCAGACTGACATAGTCAAGAAATAACTTCCCAACCGGGTCTACCGCTCCCCGACTGAGATTCCTCATGCAGAGCAGAACCAGTATTTCCTCTGCACGACGATGTATGGGTGGTTCACCACTCTCAACCCAGAGTGACTGAACTGGTGTCGAAACCAGACATCCCGTTAACAGTCCGTAAGCACTCGTTTACCACGACCTTGAGCGTACGCATGTGTCGTGCCACAGGATACAAAAAAGGCAGGAGATAATCCAAGACTTCCCGGACAAACCCCCTGTAAGTGGAAAGTAGAGCACCTCTGGGCACATTTTCACACCCAGCGAGACTCTTCGGTATGGTGGTTCGCGCACGGACACGCTCTCTGAGACAGCTAATATGCTTGTTCCATTCGAGCCGGTCGTCCAGTAGCATCCCCAAGTACCGTACAGTTGCAGAAGGTCTTATCACCATGTCCCCTACCTTCACTGGCATTGGCGTACGCCACCTCGCCTAGGACCGTGTGAAAACGACGAGCTCCGTCTTCGCAGGAGCCAATAGCAGGCCCCTGTCAGCAAGACGTTCTGTGACCATGTCTAGAGCTTCTTGGACATGCGGCATAATCATGTCTGTGTCATTCCCAGCAAACCACAACGCAACATCATCTGTATAGGAGACGATGTTCACAGACAGACTGAGCTCTGCCAGCACATCATTAATAACCACAGCAAATAACATCGGGCTCAAACAGCTCCCCTGTGGGAGACCACGATCAGAGCTCTCTTCATACGACCAATAGCCATTTTCCCGAGTTACAAACCATAGCTTACATAACAGCGCTACAATTACGTCTGTGAGGCCCTTACTCACCCCCATCCTCTCAAGCGCCGCTCGCATCCAGTCAATGCGCATTGTGTCATATGCGGCTTTGATGTCGAGAAACACCGCAACCACCACTTGCCCGTGCACCCAGGCCTCCCGAATGCTGGAAAGCAGGTACAGAATCGCATCCTGAGCACTCCTGCCCGCTCTGTAGCTAAATTGCACAGGAGCCAGGCAGTCGTATTATTCAAGATGCCACTCCAACCTCCTCACTAGCATGCGCTCATAAACCTTACGTATACAGGATAAGAGAGCTATCGGTCTGTAATTAATCAGATTAGACCTATCGCTACCCGTTTTGTGTACAGGGACCAGGATGGTATAAAGCCACGAGGGAGGAACTGGGCCAACATTTAGCAGGAGCTGATATATCGCAACCACCTCACCTACGGTGTCAGGTGGGGCGACCTTTAAGTCCTTATACGACACGGCGTCAAGCCCAGTTGAACTGCAATCCTTGCACTTGGACAGAGCAGTAGTAAATTCAGCCCGCTCCCAAGGCATTTCCCGTGCCCAAGAAACTCGAGAACATTGGGGGCAGCTGTCCTCCACTCGGAAGAGCGTACACACTGGCAAAGTGACAGTTGAACGCTTCTGCTTTGGATTCGCCCGAGAACGCGATGCTGCGAGCCGGCACCCTGTGTGTCGTAGACCCACTGTTGCACCATCTTTGCACCCTGATTGCGTAGAGTTCTCCATGCAACTGCCAGGGATCCCATGCCTCGGATCCGCTCACACAAGCGATTTCCATAGTTCTTCTTCTTCCTTCTAATCAGGTACGCAGACTTAGCAGATATGCCCCGATACTCAAACCAATGCTCCTCATTTGGATGGCTCTTCCACTTGCGGTAAGCCACACACCGATCCCGCACAGCATTTGTACAAACCGGGGTCCACCAGTCCACGAGCACCCTAGTGCCTGATTCTCTCTTACTAGACTTCCCCTTCCGCACATGCGCACCAATCCATGGCGCGAGAACTCCATTATCCGCCACTGGCCTCCGTCACGCTCCTCTCTGCCGACCTACACGCGCACAGCAGGGGAGCATGACCACAGGGAAGTGATTGCTGCCCCTCTGATCGTCTGACACCGAAAAACGCGCAAAGCCATCCGAAGCCAAAAACAAACCAATACAGATTCTTGGGTCCCTCCATTCTGCAACCAAACGAAAGCGGAGGTACCATTCTGAATTATCGACAACCCCGCGGAGGCAATGGCTCTGGGTAATTTGCACCCCTTGGTGTCGATTCTAATGGAACCCCAGTCATCGTGTTGCGCATTAAAATCCCCACCAAGGACGCACAGAGCTGAGAATTGACGAAGCCACGCTGTTCACTGTCCCAAGGACGGAGCTCCCATCACATGCACAATGACCACATTAACCCATTGGTTGCACTTGTAGACCCTTATGGAGCATGCATCTATTTCCGGAATTGGCGACTGGATGGGAGAAACCAAGTATGGGACAGCCCACTTCACAAAAATACCCAACCCCCTCCTTGAGTAAACAAAGTCAGATTGAAAAGAAGCCGCACTAAAATCCTTCACATTTACAGCCTCCTGGACCCCCAAAATGTCTACAAAACTCAACAAATTCTATACCTCGTTACTTTACCACATAGGCCACGCGCATTCCAGGAGGCAATCGAAAACAAGGCGAATGCACCAAATAGGTTAGGTTAGGACCGACGCTACTTCACCAGCCCCATCCTGAGTTCCCATGATATCGTCACTCCTCTGGCTGCTCAACGACAGATCAATGCTATTAACATCATCTTCACTAATCATTGTGTTACCTGTCTGCTGCTCCGCCTTGTGATGTGCGCTAAAATTTTCACATTCATTCAAATCACGATTCACATCCTGGTTCTGATCATGATTTGCATCTTGATTCAAATCAGGATCTGCATTTTGAAACACAGCATTATCACATGCACTTACACACACCTGAATGTCGCACATTTCCTCTACTACCAGATCACTCTGCGCTGAATCCAACTCCTGTGCAGCGAACGGCCCATGTGAACTTGCAACGGTACTAATTTCGCTCCGGTCATCCTATCCGTGGTCTCTTCCCTTTTTTTCCTCTCTTTCTCATCGTCCTCATTACCTGTAACAACTTCAGCATACGAGTGATCCATCACATCCCTGATACTGGCAGTAGTTTTCCTGCTGGGTGTCTCATGGTCATGGGCCCCAGTTTCGTTGGTGTCTTGCTTTAATCCAGCTGGCCGATCCTGCACAGTGCCTTGTATCACCTGAAGACCCCTGGCTTTTTCTCGTGCTGCATTCTTGAGATGTACACAGAGGTCATTTGGCTCCCTGTAGCCGCCACATGCTGCACACTCAATGCTGGTGCAGTCTCACTGGTGCAGTCTCGCCGGAAGTGGCCCCCCCCCCCCCCCCCCCGCCCCGGGGGGGGGGGGAAGCGATCAGGACCAACACCAGCGCAGCAATGCCAAGCACAAAAACAATATCTGGTACGTCTTCCATCGAGTGGGATTCCCATAGCTTGAGAGTGATTCGCCTGACACCTGTCTCACACAGTACTCTACCGCGTACCACCAACTTTTCAAAGGCATAATACTCCACTACTCCAACATTCCGGAACGCTGCCCCCACATCACCCGCTGATATCCCGTCAGGCAACCAGTGAAGCCTGGCCTCAACACGCTGTTCTTGCAAATCATAACACTCAAAGCCATAGCTGTTAATCTTCATCTTAGCTTTCAGCAAGAGATGCTGCTTAGCCATCATTGTTCTAATCAATACTTCGAAGGCATTACCCGCCCTCAAGGACCCGATTTTTTAAATCTTCCGCGCACCAATGACTCCTTCCATTGCTTGGTAAATTTAGAATATTGTGTATGGATTGCCAGCCTGGTCGCACAGCAGAACAACCGACCTGGTCATGTCCACATTGACTAGGTTGCCGCCATATGATTTCCGCAAAGTCAGTAAATTTTGGGCGCGGTTTCACTGCACAATCGCTGCTTCTAAATCCTCTCTACGCTCCTCCTCCCCATCTACATTCTCAGTTTTACTCCCTTTGCCAGTCACAGCCACGCTGAACAGTTTATGCACAGTTTGCAGCACATCTCTGCGATCATCAGCCACGTTGCTGTTTCTGTTGCTGTCCCTTCTTCCTCCATCCTGTCCGCTCTTCTGTCACCACCCCAAAACGACACACGTCTTCTTCTGCGATCCCACGTCTCCATGACTCTTGAAGCATAAGTGTCGTTCGAGAGTGTCCCACAATTTATATCAGCACTGCTCATCAGCCTTTCTCTGAGGAGATCCTGTAAAACTGCATCAACATCTGCCGCCGTTGTCTTTACCCTTCGGGCTACAATAGAGCTTCTTCCATTGTTACGGGATGTATTGTTACCGTTGTTATCATTGTTACCGCCATCTTCTTGTCCATTCTCTCGTCCATCTTCCACTATGCCGTATAATTTTACATCGTCCTGCGAGATGCCCCGTCTTCCTGCTTCTTCAATAATGACCCTTAATACCTCACTCGACACCAGCCCCATTTTGACGCTGCATGGCCCTATCACTCCTGCCATACAGAAGTCTTCTAGCAGCTGTTTTACGTCAGCCTCCATGTTGACAAACCAACACAACACAAGACCAATGATAACCAAATTCAAATTCAAATTCTTTATTCGAAGAGCCGTGACCTGCAGTCGTACGCTCTGTACATCACTAAGTAAAACATAGAACAACAAAAACAATTAAACAAAACCATATCACACCAACTCGCCAAACAGCCACTCAAACCACTTGTACGAATCACAGTCTGACACGGGCAGAATATTCCACCACTGCTAATAACCTGGGAATGGCAGTATTACCAGACGCACACTCGAGGAGCAACTGGAGGGTCGGATGCGTGACCATCCACTTCGACAACACTCGTCTTTCTTCAGCATAGCGCCTGCAGACAAGAAGAAAGTGCTGCACAGTGTCCTTGACACCGCACTCCTGACAGAGCAACCGGTTCACCCAACCTAACCTATACTGATGCGCATGCAATAACGAATGACCAGTGCGCAATCGGCTCAGGGGACGCGCATTCCAACGTGGTAACCTATTTAGCACTGACTGGAGGCTGCAAGCTGGCTGGATCGCAAACAGGAACCTGCCAGTTGCCGCCTGCTGCCACTGTTGATCCCATTTACGCAGCTGCCAATCTCGAACCATTGGGCGCCTGGACTTCATTGACAGAGTCAGTTCCGCCCCTTCTGCACCCCTCACAACTGCCTCTCTAGCAAGCATGTCAGCTTGTTCATTTCCCCAAACTCCTGAGTGGCCTCTTACCCACCGTACGGATGGATACCCCGACTGCGATGCCAGCCATAGTTTCCATACTACTGAAAACACCTGTGAGGATCAACGTGTGTAATTCGTGGAACGTACAGGACAGAAGGAAACATAGATGACAGTTAAAGTAAATAGGAATTAGAGTTTAGTCATAATAAACATTTTAAGTACAAAACGTGTTACCAGAAACGAGTCGGCAAGGGAAGTGAAGTGTAAAACCAACTTTACAACAGTACAGCGTCTTCCAAGCCTCACTAACAAATATCAGTGCAAGACACTGCTATCTAATGCTATTGTTAAAAGCGTATTGTTACACTCTCCTTTATGGATCAGTCATAATCATATCTGGATCCAACAAGCCCCCACGTGAATTCAACACCTCTTGTGGTCAAACAATTTACAATTTATTTACAAGAGCCTTGGCCCATAGCCATTCGCCCTTTTCTTATGCCTAAGTACACTTTTAACTTAATCTTAATTCTAACAGCAACCAACAACAACAACACAATAACAATAACAATAACAAATCCCACAGTATGTCACTGTGTCACTGTGTGGTCAAAGGAGTTGATTCAAACAATTGATAAATCTGAAACAGACAAACAATGAGTTAACGACGCATGGCGTGCAGCGCATAAGCCTTTGGTCATGACGTCAGCCCAATTCTGTTCAGTGGAGACATATTCAAGTTTTATATCTTCTGACTTGATTTTCTCTCTCACAAAATGATAAATTATATCAAAATGCTTTGTGCGAGACCTTTCTATTTGGGAATTAGCATGTTGAATTGCTGCTTGCGAATCACAAAACACTGTAGTTGCTGGTAATTGAATAATTTCGTTCCCAATCTCTTGAACCAGTGTACGCATCCAAAATATTTATCTTGCTCCTGGGCACAAAGCACGATATTCAGATTCGCACGTGCTAAGTGAAACAGTTTTTTGTTTTACAGCACGCCAAAGTACAGGGCTTCCCGCATAAGTCACCACTACACCACTAATCGATTTCCTGTCGTCTGGATCATCTGCATGACTTGCGTCCGTGTAGACTCGGAAACCCTCAGTATTTCTTCGGTAAATTAGTCTTAATTTCTTCGTCCCCTGCAGATACCTTAATATTCTTTTGGCTGCAGTCCAGTGAATTGGCCCTGGTTTTATTGAATGAATGGAGATGGCATTTACTGCATAAGCAATGTCGGGTCTCGTAGCCAAGGCAATGTAAGACAAAGATCCTACTAATTGACGATACGGAATATTTTTCATATCCTCTTCTTCCTTGGGGGTCAAAGTAGTAGTCTTTAAATGTGTTCCTGGCGCAACGGGTGTACTAACAGGCTTACATGTCTCCATATTAAATTTCTTCAAGATTGTTTCTATATAAGTCTGCTGATGCAGTCCCATTGACCCGTCTTCATACCGCTCAAACTGGATACCAAGTAAAAAGTTTATAGAACCTAAATACTTGACTTCTAGGTCACTTTCTAAGATTTTTCGTAGACGTATACGCATGGACGCATCTTGTGACGCGCAGGCCAAGTCATCGACGTACACAGTTATAATTCCTAGAACTCCGTCAACTTCTATCCAATAAACGCACGCATCTGATAAACAACGCTGCTTTCCATTTTGTAACATGATCTCGTTAAACCTCTCGTACCAACATCTGGCAGATTGCTTTAGGCCGTATATGCTTCTGACAAGACGACAAATTTTATTTTCCTGCCCAGGTATAACGAAGCCTTCTGGTTGGCGCATGCTCACAAATTCATTTAGTCGGCCATTTAAGAAAGCTGTGGTTATGTCGTACTGGTCAATAAACCAGCCTTTCTGAATTGCCGTACTTAATACCAGACGTATAGTAGACAGTTCGGCTGTAGGACTGTAAGTTTCAAAATACGATTCAAGGTACCTTTGAGTATAACCTTTTGCAACCAGTCGTGCTTTGTAACGATCAATACCTCCTATCGCATTTCTTTTGACACAAAACACTAACCTGCAGTCAACGACTGCCACTCCTGGCTTCGGATCGTCTATCTCCCACGTGCCATTTGACATGAGACTACCATATTCAGCGTTGATTGCAGCAAGCCACTTGTCAACGTCTTCCCTTTCCATTGCTTCTTTGAAAGTCTGTGGAATTTTTGGCGCGGGGTCCAGTAGTGCAAAAGCTGTGTCAGCATAATCATCATTACAAACATTAATGAAACATTTATCTCGGTTCAGTTCTTTTAACACACTTTCACCATATAAAGTTTTCATTATTTCTTCGCATGAACCACATGTTTCAAAATACTCACGTAGCTTCGCTACTAATGCTTCTTGTGAGTCAGTGCCATTACTTCCCCCTGAAACAGTGTTCAGTGCTGCTTTATTCTTAGTCATGCTTCTAGTCACTCTTCTGTCTTCATTCAGCACCTCCGTTGTGGATGGCCTTGATGTACTGGGTTCCCTTTCTTCTTGACTGACTGAATCATCTTCGCTTGGTACCGATGACCTTGATTGATTCGGTTCCTCAATCCATGTATCTTCGTTCCTTTCGTCATTTGGCTGATTTAGGACTACTTCTGGGCTGGTTGGCCTTACATTTTCGGTCTCCTCTCCTTCATTTTCGCTGTCGTGTGGCTCCACCTGTAATTCTTCCTGTTCTTCATTCGAGGGCACCACGCCATTACATTCTACTGAACTTTCGACTTTGTCCCAGTTTTTGAAGAATAAATCCACGTCTTCCTGTGAATTATATATATTGAAATTATATTCTCGTTCAAGGAAAATTGCATTTCTAGTAACTATTATGCATTTATCACGTAAGTTCCATAACCTGTAACAACGAGTATTTGGATCGTAGCCCACCATAACACATTTTATTCCTCTTGGTTGAAGCTTGTTACGGTGCGGTTTAGGTACGTGGGCAAAACAAATGCAACCAATGGCTTTTAAATGTTTTACAGTCGGTTTTTGTGGCCTATTTAACCATAACTTTATGGGAGTCAAAAATTTATCGTTTTTATTCGTGCACCTGTTACGAATATATGTGGCTGTTAAAATAAGTTCACCCCAAAGATACATCGGCAGATTTGCTGAAATTATCGTTGCTCTCACTAGGGACATCAATGTCCTATGAATTCTCTCAGCTTTTCCATTGCTTTCGGGATTGTAAATTCCTGTAGTTACGTGCTTGATCCCTCTAGCTTTAAAGAACTGTTGTAGGTCTGATCCCAAGTATTCTCTTCCGTTATCGCTTTTAAACATCTTAGCTTGTTCCCCGTTTGTCTTTTGGCTGTAGTCACGAATTCTTTTACTAATTCAGTTACTTCTGACTTGTGTTTCATTAGATACGTTACTACGTAACCAGAATAATCATCGGTGAATGACAGCACGTAGGAAAAATCACCCAAAGCTTTAATTGGCATGGGACCCATTACGTCACTGCATACGGAAGTTAACCTAACTTTGGGCCTTTCTTCTTTGATTGCGGGAAACGGCCTTCTAGCTAAATTTGCCTCTAGGCACTCATGACATTGTAACATATTTTTACTCTTGGGTGGAAGTACTAGGTCTCTGACGGCTTCTACATTTACCATTTTTTGTAAAGTTGAACAAGCCACATGCATGAATCTTTTGTGCCACAGTTCAATTTGATAATATTTAGTTGGCTTTTCATGTTTTAGTTGCGTTACCATGGCTACGTCACTCTTATCCATTTTTAGGTTAGATTCGGGCATTAATCTGTTCATGTCTTTCTTGTTGTTTATGCTAACAGGTTTCCCAGGTAAAACATATAAACCATTTTCAAGATAACCCCTTGTCACTACTTCAAGACCTTTGTATATAATGCACACACTTTCATAAAAAGAACATGGCAACCGCTGGCTGTTGCAGCTCTGACTGAAAAGAGATTTACTTGTAAGTTCGGTACGTATAATGCGTCTTTTAGAAATAGTCTATTTTTGAGCCACTTTATGATCACACTGCCTTTTGAGTGAGGTACCAAATTACCATCTTTACTTGCAGACATTATTGGCAAGGCGTTAAGCTTTTTAGGACACACTAACCATTCTTTATTGTTGGTTAGATGATTAGTTGCTCCGGAATCTATAATGAACTTATCTTTCAGAGCTCTGCTCGTTTTTGTTGACCCAAACGCTTTTGTTGTCCAACACCACAGAGTTGCTAGGAGTGCAAACATCGCTGTAGATGCTTCAGCTACAAACCCTCCTCTTCTCTGTCCTCTGCGAGCTCCTCTTCTCCCTCGGAAATAGCGATGATGGCCGTTCCCTCTTCCTGGATCGCTTGCGCTATAATTAGAATTTGTGACACTGGTTACATTTTGCTGTACGGAAGGGGGGGAGGGGCAACAGGCTACTCTATGTCCGGCCCCGCCGCATTTGAAGCACGCGTCCTTATTTGCATTTCTGAAGTTTTCATGCGTATTTACAGTTGATAAGGCTGAGCTACTTATTTGTCGACTTTCTTCATCTTTTACCGCTACTCTAGAGTCTTCAAAATAAAGTAATTCTTTCACTTTCTTCACAGTTATGTTCTCTACACCTTGAGTAGATAATCATATCAACATTACGTCACATTCAGACGGCAGACCTCCCAAAATTAACCACGCCAAATTTTTGTCTTCGATATTGAACCCACAATCTTCTAATTCATGAACGCAGTCATCAATTTTATTCAAATAGCTTTGCATGCTTTCTCCTGCCATTTTTCTAGTGGAGTACAACTTCCTATGTAACGCTAGACACCTTAACAAATTTGAAGGTTGGAAATTTTCTTTTATAAAATCCCACAATTCTTTAGGCGTTGTTTTACTAGCTGGAATTGTAATGCATCCTGAAGCTATGAATAGACTTATAGTACCAAATACTCTTTGCGCATCTATCCGTTTTTTATCTGCATCTTTTTCTTGTGACCGTCCTAACACATGATCCCAGAGTCCTTTTTGCATAAGGTATGCCTTAACTTTATTTTGCCACGTATAATAATTATTCCCATTTAGCATTGGAATTATACCACTAGGATTCGAACTAGGTGACGTCATCTTAACTTATTTTACTTTTGGTAACCTTTCTCGCTGAAACTTCACCCTTTTTACGTATATACTACGTTCGTATTTCCTTGCATTATACTGTAGTATTTTTAATGTGGACCAGTAACCACATAAATTTACCGCATTCGGCTGCTTTATGGGAGGGATGCAAAATTATTCTTATTTTGACCCTTATTGCCCTTAATATTTCTTGCATACTTATCCATGACTTGAAAACTCCCATGGTGATCTCCTCCTTGCTTTTTCAGGCGTTGATCCAAATATTTTCACCATGGCGTCGTTCCATTTACATTTTCAACTGTCTTCATTTGGAGCCGGCCGGCAAATTCGATGAAAATCCAGTTTTCCTCCTGTTCCCGTCGAAACCATCGCTCTGCTATCACTTGTGAGGATCAACGTGTGTAATTCGTGGAACGTACAGGACGGAAGGAAACATAGATGACAGTTAAAGTAAATAGGAATTAGAGTTTAGTCATAATAAACATTTTAAGTACAAAACTTGTTACCAGAAACGAGTCGGCAAGGGAAGTGAAGTGTAAAACCAACTTTACAACAGTACAGCGTCTTCCAAGCCTCACTAACAAATATCAGTGCAAGACACTGCTATCTAATGCTATTGTTAAAAGCGTATTGTTACACTCTCCTTTATGGATCAGTCATAATCATATCTGGATCCAACAACACCAATGGGTCATCCACTTCCATGCGCTCTACCGCCCGTTTCAACATCCCTATCCCCGCTAGAGAATCTGTCACTATAGAAAAGGACGGCAGCTGCATATCTAGTGCTACATCTAGTGCCACAGACATTGCGGCCAGTTCACAAACTGTGCTTGAAGCAACCACTCGAAGATGGCGCTTCACGTACAACTTCGGAGATGGCATCACCACTCCAATGCCTCCTTCGCTCCGATCTCTCTGAAACGATGCATCATAATAAATTTCACAATCGGTGTGCTTCGTGGCAAACAGTTGCATAACCGCTGGGCACCAGGCCCACGGACTGACAGGACGGACTTGTCCGACATCCCAAAACCCCAGTTGCGAGGCACCCTTCAAAATCAACACCCCGTACCCAGCCGCACCTAACGCACTGCACACTCTGTCACTCAGCCTCGCATAGTCACGGAGTATCATCCCGACTGGATCTTCCGCACCACGGCTAATATTCCGCATGCAAAAAAGGGCCAGCAGTTCTTCAGCACGACAGCGTAGTGGAGGCTCGCCACATTCAACCCAGAGAGCCTCCACTGGTGTAGACACCAAACACCCCGTGATGATCCGAAGGCACTCATAGACTACTACTTGAAGAACCTTCACATGCCGTGGCACCGAACATAAGAATGGTAGATGGTAGTCGAGTATTGACCGAACAAAGCTTCTGTACGTCGACAGAAGAGCGCCCCTGCAGACAGTTTTGTTTTGAGCCAACACCTTAAGGACAGAGGTCCTCACTCGGATCCTCTCTCAGACATTACTCACGTGCTTGTCCCATTCAAGCCGCTCGTCCAGTACCACCCCTAGATAACGTACCGCTGATGATTGCTTGACAACTACCCCATTAACTGCCACTGTGGCAGGAGTGGTAACCAAGTGACCAAGGAAACAAAGGTTCGTCTAATGGATGAGTCTAACAATGATGGAAAGTGGCAGCACATTGTTATATGGGGTAACAATAGTCTCAGAGGGCAGGGACTCTGTTGTTGGGAGTCTGGATGTAAAAACTAGTATGTAGCTTGATCTGAAGCGCACTAGTGCTTCGCCCATCAAGTTGTTGGCTTTCACGTCTAATTGTTGGTATCTGATTGTTGTTGTTGTTCTACAGATCTGTTGTTGTTATAGGTGTTCTGGGAATTGCCAGCTTATTGGCCATCTCAGACAGACCACCCAGGTGCTTAAATTGTGGCGTCCGAGGTCACGTGAGCCGTGTTTGTGGCATGGTGTTCTGTCGGCAGTGTCGAGGGCTTATTTCGTGCGATGCGCCATGCAGGCATCTGGCCCATGCAGCGGACGCCCCTGTGGAGGATGTGGTTGTTACTGGGGCGGCTGGACCGCCTGTTGCTGCCCCTCCTGTGCAGCTGGCAGCTCCGGAATGGTCGGTTCAACGACGTTTACGGCGACGCAAAGCATCGGGTTCACGATCGGCATTGGCAAGTTCGCCGCCGTTGCCGAAAGTGGTTGCAGTCGAGGTGAATCGGTTTGCTCCTTTAGCAAGTGATATTTCGACGGAGGTTCAGTTGGAGGTGGATGATACTCCGTGTGTAGTTGCAACAGAATCGGGGATGGCGGAAAGTGGGTCTTCTGCGACAATCGACCCGAATGTTAATGTCGCTGACAGTGAAGCAATGGTGTGTGGTGGTGCAGACGATGGCGAAGGTGGTGTGGTGTTAACTGTTTCCGATGGGGGTCAACTGGTCAGTTGGTCTAGCGACTTTGTGGTGGAGGAGGTGTGTGCATCAGGAAGTGAACACGATTTGTGTGGTGTGGCAGCTGATTTAGATGTGGCTTGCGCCGACAACACATGTTGCAGTCCTTCCTATAGTTTAGGGTCCAGTGTGGCAGACGGGGAAAATGAGCTACTGAGGGTACATCTTACCCCGTAGTGTTGGATATTGTTGTTGTTGTTGTTTACTTCTGCTTTTCACTCTGTGTATATGGAATGTGCGGGAGGCGATGAATAAGGGGGAAGATATCGAACTCTTGGGATCTAAAGTGGATGTGCTAGGGCTAATGGAAACCAGGCTCCCGGCTGGAGTGGCCCCGGTGCTGAATGGGTTTGTGGGGGTGGTGGGTCCTGGGCAATCAGGGGTTAGGGTTCTGGTCAGTACACATATCCCGGTGGCAGCCCACCCACCCCTGCCCCTCTGCAGAGGTGTAGACGCGTGTGTATTTCGGATGTGGTGGGGAGGGGGAGGGAGGTGGGTCACGGTGGATGTGTTACATGTAACGGGCACAGTATTTCGCAAAGAGTGGGAGATTTGGGTTAGGTCGCTTTCGGGGCTAGTCATTATAGGGGGCGACTTTAATGCGCACCATTGGATGTGGGGTAGTGCTCGTTGTGACACCAGGGGTAGGATTTTTGCGGGGTCTTTGGAGTGCCTTGGCTTGTCTGTGATTCAGGACGGTACACCGACGTTTGTGCGTCGGTATAGGGGAGGGATCCAGGAGTCGGTCTTAGACATGTTCCTGTGTACTAGTAGTTTGGCGTCGCAGTTCTCCTTTGAGGTTTCTACTGACCTCAGGGGAGCGACCATTTTCCTGTGGCTTTGTCGTGGGGAGAGGGAAAGGAAAGGGTTCTGGACCAGTGTGCCCGCCCGGCTCGTCCGACTGTGGATTCTGGGAATTTTGCTCCGTGGTTGGAAAGGTGAATTAAGGGGAGAGGCAGGAGGGGGAGGCCAAAAGGCCGCCATGGGCTGAGTATGGGTAGGAAGAATGCAGTGTGGTGGATATCTACTTGTGGCTTAGCCATCAGGGATAGGCGTCGGGCTTGGCAACGGTTTCAGCGGTGCAGGTCAGATCAACGGTGGTTTGAGTATGTTGGCATAGCACAGGAAACTAGGTTTCTCCTCCGTAAGGAGAAGGCTCAGTTCGGGCCAGGATCTGTGCTCAGGTTTCATCAGGGCTTCCGCTTTCCATG
>JAHWFP010241289.1:5516-36095 GCA_023313725.1 Lithobius niger
GTTGGGAAAGACCTCTCTTCGCGCCAAACCATCTTCAATATAAGGGCTAGTTCTCGCTACAAAATATGGAAACACTTTCGACAAGGAACGCACGTGTCTCGCACGTGGAACAATAACCAAAAACCCGGCATTCGAAAGTTGGCCAATGTTTCTTTTCATCGTTCGAGTAGAACACCATAATTAGCTCTAATTATAGTCATTAGGTAATTACGGTCAAGTCAGCAAGCAAGAGATGGCAACTTTACAGTCCTTTTTAATTCACGCTGCCAAGTAAAGCATTTCGCTCAAGCATGCAGGAACCAGTTAGACCGGCATATGTTACGCCAGGGATACAGCTCGTTTAAAATAATTACCTAATTTGGATAAGATTAAGACAAACTTGCAATATATTTTAAATAACTAGTATGTTTGTCATTAAATGTCGTAAGCGTTTCAAAAAAAATTTTCTGCTCCACGAATTTTCAATTTTTTTTAGTTGTTTATAAGTCGATTAAAACGAATCTAGGAAAAAAAGCTCCGGAAAAACGTCGAAGGAGGAAAGAAAAACGTTTCCTATAGAAACTGCTTACTCAACCTGGTGAAATTCGAGCCAAGACAACTAACCGAACCTGATATATATAACAACAAAAAAGCGGGAAAAAAAAAAACAAAAAAAAAAATTTTTCCCCCTCTGGCTTTCTTTTTTCCGCAATCCCCCCCCCCCCCCCCCCAAACGCGGCCTTTATCCATCGGCATTTTTACCATTGTTTTTTTCCCCTTGCGTGCACGATTAAAATATGAACATTTTATGTGTTTGGTGAAATGTTGTTAACATGTTTCTTGATTAACGAAAGGTCTTTGAAAAAAATATATTGGTCTTGGAAAAGTCCCTGAAAAATTATATTGGTTTTGAAAAAAAAGGCCTAGAAATGCTTGAAATTTTTGAGTCTGTTCTTGTGCTGACCTGTCTAAGAGTTGCCAATACAAGGGATGAGTTCACGAATGCTATGCAGTCGCAGTTTTATAATTTCTTGCCTATAGGAAAAGAATGAAACAAACTGCACGACTGAAAATCGTCTAAGAAACATTTGTTAAAGCAGCTACAGTAGATAAAAATTCTGTTCACTTACACTTTCATTATCTTTTGATGACGTTTCCATTTTATTGATGTTCTGAATCTTTCATTCCGATTTATTTTGTATTTCGTTTGTGAAAGTGTTTTCATTGTTGTTTCAAAGGGATATACCTCCCAGCGCCATTTTTCTCTATCCACCACATCAAGTACGGCCCCAAAGGTCTATTTACTTACCGTTAGTCTTTCCCTTGCGAAAAAACCGTTTTAAAATGTGGCGTTTAAGACATTTTCTGTTGAATATTATTAACTATATTTAAGAACGACCCCTAACTATATGATGCATTGCGCGCGTACTATAATCATGACGTTTCATCTCTGTGTGTACATCTACTAATTTTCCAATAATTACCATGAGATCTAAAATCTAATACACTAATGC
Source organism: Lithobius niger (assembly GCA_023313725.1). NCBI lineage: Eukaryota > Metazoa > Arthropoda > Chilopoda > Lithobiomorpha > Lithobiidae > Lithobius > Lithobius niger. Next base: position 7,010 of record JAHWFP010241289.1, read on the forward strand.
GGTAAAAATTAAAATTAATTATTCCAATAGATCGCCGAAGCAAAATTATAAGACACTAGCCTAGAAAATTATAAATTGTGATTTTAAAATACGAGAATCATTCCGGTTTGTGACGACACAATCGTTGACTTGATTCTGTCTCGTGTACTATTCCCAAAGCCAACCGAGACAGCAGCTATGCGAGAAACGTAGCTACCACCCCAGCCGACCTTGGCGCTGTAATTGCTCGGATGACGATCTGCACGTAGCTGTAACTTGGCACGCGGAATGTTATAAGGCAGGCCGGGCGTCCCTTTAAGCCTTTGTTTTCGATTACTTCGTACATTTTATTTTTACTTTAGACTATTTAATAGTGTCTTTAAGCATGATGTTTTAGATTTTGGAAACTGTTTCCCTTATTATTATTTTCCGAATGTGTTTTCTTTTTTTCTTCTTTTTTTTTGGCATCCACATGTGGGCACCTGCTCTTGTGATGTGGGATACGTCACTTTCTTCTACCTGTATTTTTTTAATACTTGTACTGAAAGTAAAATTCAACTCTCTCCAATGTGACACCGCGTATATGTGGTCAGCACACGTGACGAGAATCCAGAATTCGTACTCGCTTGTGTGAAAGGGAAGAGAGAAATTTCATTTCAGTGGGGAAAAAAAAAAAAAATTAAGTCCTGAACAGCGACGAAAACCACAAGTGCATCATAAATTGAACATATAAATTTAATTTTCGTCTGAAATATTCCCGTCTTGGTCACAATAAAATGTTAAAAAAAAAAACATAAATTTAAAAGCCCATTAGTGCGTTATTTATCAAGGAGCCGTTATCTTGGAACAGTGAAAATGCACTTATCCTGGGTTTTTTAATTTGTGTTTTTTAACATTTTATTGTGGTGACCAAGACGGCAATACTTCCGTCGAAAATTAAATTTATATCTTCAATTCGTGATGCAGTTGTGGTTTTCCTCGGTACCAGGAACGCATTTTTTTTTTTCATGTTAAACCTCTACAACCACATACTGGCTGAAGATTTTCGTTTCAGTTTCTGAGGTGTCCTTCCTGTGTCTGTACAGCTTGGTCTATGGATGACTCCGTGACTACGGCCAAAATTTGAACTCATTCGGACCAAGAGCCCTTCCGTGATGATGTCACAATTTTTGCAGTTGATTTATTTAATAGCTTATCCACGCGCTATGGCAGTTTGCTGTACACGTGCATATCACGTGACCGGGCTAGTCCAATTAGACGGCCAAACAGCCGTTGTTCCCATTCGTCATTGGCTAACTCATGGTGACGTCACGGCAAACAGCCATTGCGCATGGTTTAGGTCCCCTCGCTTCGTTCTCATAAACAAAACAAACAAAAAACAAAAAACCATTCGCAATGCCAAAATTGTTTGGCAAGCTATTTAACGCAGATGTAAGAAATAAAAGTTATTAAGACACGTGCTATAGTCTGTCGCAAGCCAAGTTTCAGCGATAACATTAACGTAAGTCCTGTCCAGATGAAATATACACGAGCATGGCGACTATAGAGCAGTGACATTTGCCGCTATATTGGCACCAGTATGGGTTTTGGAGGGCATAACTACAAGGTGCACTACATAAAAATGGAAGAAAAAACCACGGAAGAGCGGATTTCTTAGGCTTAAAATAACGTTGTTTTTTCCAACAACAAAAATCGCGCGTTTTAGGTCTAAGAAATCACTCTTCACAGCATCGGCTTCAGTATGACCCCCTTCTGTTTCTCTCTGCAGTGCCCCTTGCAGCTAACCCATTAAGGCTTCAGCATAGAGTTATATACAATAATACTACGTTGTGTCACTGCTCTATTGTAGACTATCAGTACCTTCCTAAACCACCGAACAGAGCGAACAGAACAAACCACTGTTAGAGACAGTTTGGCTCGAAACTTGACGTCGCGCGTGCGCAATGCTGTTGCGTCAGCCGTTCAGTATATTCCTAAACTACAACACAGCTCAACAAGCTCAGCAGAGTATTCGATACGTCATACCTTCACCGCGACCAGGTCTGGCTAATGGATTTGACCAGCATTGCTAATAGATGTGAGCAGGCGAGAGCAATGCCAAATTGACAACCATCTCAGGGAAGTGGTTTGCTAAGGTGGAGGTTTGAGCATGCGCGAGCTAACAGTTTTGCCCGAAACGCATTCATCGCTGACGATGGTTGACATCAATCAAGCTCCGCATCAACACGGATATTAGCAGGGAATGAGCCAAACTGTCGCCAACAGTGGTGCGTTTGGTTCGCTCTGTTTGGTCGTTTAGGAAGGCACCGACTGTGTCTTTTTATAGATAAGGCAGCTGGGCTGTTTTCAGGCATCTGAGGGGAAATAACGTTACAGAAAAGGCTAAAACTTCGTTCGATCAGGACTCTTTGGTCACCTAACAACATAAAAGTCACTATTAGTGACACACTTAACGTTTACTTGTTGAAAAAAAGTATGAATAACGTTGTATTTGCCTGATTACTAGTGACTAGTGACTACTTGCACGAAAATAAAATCTTCCATTCGGTGAATAAAGCGGCGTGGTTTGGTAGTTTGGGAGTCAGGTGAAACGTAAATTCAAAGTTGCCAATCACTCTCAATGCTAATCTTAAGGGCAGAGTTACAGTCGAGTTTAGTTGATTTATCAAGTGCACACATAGGAGCACGGGCAGCTGCGAGCGCTGGGGCGTCTGATTCCAAAGGCGTGCACACAGGGGGGGGGGGGCCTCGAGCCCCTGCCCTCATGGCAAAGTGCCCCTTTTTTTCTGAAAAAGTGCCCTTTTTACTGGTGCGGTGGTGTAAAAGAGCCTACAAATCGCAAAAAAAAGACAATAACTGCTACGAAAGTGGTGCAAAGAGGCGCAGAAATGGTTAAAATCCCAAAAAAAAGGATAAAAAGAGGTTAAAACACAAAAATAAAGGTCCCCAGAAAAAAGTAAGTTTGCCCCTTTCTCTCGGGGGCATGTGCACGTCCCTGTCTGATTCGATAGGCGTTTGGTCCCAGCTGTACATCTCAGGCTTCTCACGGACCCAGGTTCGATCTCGGTGAAGGGAAGTGTGTATGTACGGGTTTTTCTCCGGTTGTTTCCCGCCCGTTGCACGAGGGTTTCCTCCGGGTACTCCGGTTTGCTCCTTCATGCGGCAAAAAATAACTGTCCTGATGGTGGCGTCTTCCCATTAACAGCTGCCGCTTAGGCCTAATAACAAGCTATAAACTTACTGGCTGACACCTTCTATTCTATTACGGAGCGGGCATGGTTACAGCATTTTGTTGTTGTTTGATTTTAGGAAGTCCGTACCCAAACAGCATTTTTGTTTCAATAATACAACAACTAATGAACAACACAGTTTGCTTACGAAGACGTGCGTATGCAGCACGACAACAACAGCACGAATGAAGAATTGTCATTTTTTCCCATCGCTAAAATAATAACTACGGTACGGTGGACTTCGAGACGAAAATTGAGACACTCGTTAACCTATAATGTCCGCGGCCTATCTTGAGTTCTCCGCAGAACGAACACAGATAATCGATTGTACGTTTTCAGTAGCAGAGTGCCTTGTTGATATCCAAGATGGTTGCAAAAACAATGGCGGCTATCGATTAAAGCTACCCCATCCAGGAAGACATAGCCGCTCACAAAATACTTGCAGGACTCAAGATACACTGCGCACACAATACTAATGACAACTTGTTCTAAAGCCAAAAAAGATCGCAAAATTGGATTTTCGGCTTTTCTTCTCGTACTTAGTTGCTAAAAAGAAAAAAAGAAAAGATGATCTTGTCAATTTGAACTAAAACGACGTGATATCTCCCCAAAACAAAACTTTTCAAGAATTCCCGCCGAACTCTTCGGCCGTCTGAAGTCGTAACATCTAAACACCAAGCTCTTTCGCTAAGTTATAATCCCACCGACTGAGACTTCAATTGTTAAGAAAATTGAGTAGTAAACAATTTTCAAAATTTTCATTTAACCGCCGAATTGCTTGCCAAAAGTGGCGCACTGGGAATTCGTTCCAACGTCTGGGCTTAGTCGAGCAAGTGGGACTTCTCATCCATTGAAAGTTTTAGAATAGGTTAAGGTCGTTTGGGATTTACTTGGCGAAAGATCCAGGCTTTAGATATCACGACTTCAAACTGCCGAAGAGCTTGGTGGGAATCCTTAACAAGTTTTGTTTTTGGGATAAAACATTTTTACTCTTAAGCCTTTTAAACGCAAAACCACGCACCAGTATCGACTGTGACACCATCAAAAGCGAACCTGTAGTAAACGGATGGCTAATACTTTACTTCATTATTAATAAAGACGGCCGTTATATATTTTATTGGGAAATTATAGTGGCTATGATAAAGGTCTGCCGACGAATCTTAATGTAAGGTTTCATCAAGTTTGTCATCTGAAAAAAAATTAAGTATCAACTCACTCTGTTTCATTGGTCTGTCCTACGTTAAATTTACATAACATTATTCTTAAATCAGATCAGTGACAGTGAAGTAACAGTGACAGTGACAGTGAAGTAACAGTGAATTTGTTTATTTATTATTAACCGAGACCATTTGGTTTTCCCGGTATCGTGTAATAACTGGCGGCCGTACAGACATCGAACATTTTATCAGTCACATCTTGAAAACGCCTGCAAAAAAAAAAAAAGAAAACAAAGACTGCTAAAATTGTAATAAATCCTTCGCACGAATAAAAAACGACTTCAGAATATAAAAATTGTTTGTAGTGAAGGCCAACCAGTTAGATTGCAAGTTTGGGCAAGACTGGGCTAAACGAAAGCATTTTTTTTCTTTTTAGTTTCCCACACCGTTATGAAGTCAACAGGAAGTGACGATATCGGTCTTCGTTTTTTTTTTTATCGCTGAAATTTGTGTTTTCCTTGTTTCTTTTGTTTAGTTCAGAGTGCGTGGGCGAACTCCGGGATTTCCAGACAGGAAGCCATGGCAAAGAGCGGAACGAAATTAAAATGTTCACATTTTCAGACTTTTGTTAATAGCTTCTTCGTAAGTAAAACTTTAACGGGCCGAAGTTCCCTGAATGCAGTGCCACGTCAACGTTGCCAAAAAAAGCGTCAACTAAATTATTAAAGACCCATCATTTAACAATAGGCGACCTGTTACTTTTTCCGTGTAATATTGATCTTGAAAACTTGAGTCCGAAAAAGAAACTTTTCGAACCGTCGTGCTGAATTGTTTTGTATAGCACGCTTGGGTTTTTATATCATCACTACGTGTTTGTATTAATTTACTTTTTGGTAAAACGTTCCTTCCGTCATGCAGGGTAACAACGTATTCTTTAAATTTATTTATTATAGAATAAAGAATGGGTGCAAATAACCTATGTGTGTACAGGCATTCTTTCCATCCATATGCTTTCTTCCTGATTTTATCAGTATCTGTACTTGAGTTTTTGGGGGTGGGAGAAATCATGTGGTATAGTAATAATTTGCATAAATTAATAATTCATATGAAAAATAATTGAACTTATTCTACTTGCATATTTTATGCAGATCGAAAACACCGGCAACCGGTAGTCACAGTGGTATTTAAAAGGCATCTTAAAAAACCACAACAAAAACGCATTTACCACCTTCGAAGAACACAAAAAGTGCAGATATTAATAATTACTACTATTACCTAAAGAGAGCGCATAAATTAGTTTAATTCATTACGATAAAATATAGCTTAACAGTAGAGATATAGAAATAGAACATAGTTCAAGTGAAGCTGGGTCAGTGGAACACACAATGAGAGGAATACACAAAGACGAAGAGAAAATGGGGGCCGTTCAGAATACGAAAGAAGCAGTGCATAAGATTCCGTGCAGAGACTGTGATGCTGTTTATATAGGAGAGACCAGAAAAGGTGTACGAACCAGGGTGCCACAACACATGGCTAAGGTCATGAACAGAAAGGATGACAATGGCATCGCAGTCCACTGCAAATCTTTGAAGCATGAGGAGGACTGGAAAGGCACGAGTTTTCTTCTCAAGTCAAATTCAGCACGAGATTCCCACCTCTGTAGCCTTGAATCACTTGCCATTCAACAACACGAAAAGAACGGGATACTTTTGATGAACATCCAAGGCCCAGCTTTCCCTAGAGTTGCACACCTGGCAGGAAGAGAACTCGACGGGCAGTTGAACCATCAGTGGGGTCTCACGAGTGAACAGCACATGCAGCCTAATAAATACAGGAGGCTGCGGTCGCGGGCGAATTCGAATGTAAAAGTGGGCAAAGCAGACGACGAAGTAAACAATGTAGTAAACAACGATGTAGTTGAAGTAGAAAGCAGAAAAATCCTCGAGACCTGACGAAGGTATCTGGGTGGTATCGAAAATTTGGACTAAGACGTGTTGTGAAGTTTTGCGTATTTCGTGGTGTTTTTATAACGGATCGATCTTTTCACAGTATGAATTGCAGCGATGTTTTTCGACTTCGTCTTCTGAAGATCCTGTGCCTTCTAAGCTTGTTCCAAACGTTCCATCACCTAATCCCTGTAGCTGTATCGGATTTAAAAGCAAGACAGCGAAATATGATCTTCACCCTTGCTGCCAGTACCACCAGGAGTGTGACGCAGTTTCCAATCGTTGTCCTATATGTGTCGACATCTCGCCCTCCAAATGGCAAGTGATTTGAAAGAAGCAATTACAACCCCGCCAGTGCGCTGCTCGGTGGGAAAGCAAAAAAGCCACCGAAAAATTAACGTGGTTTCTTCTGTCCCAACGAACGATCAAGCACTTACTACACAACAAGAACATCATGTTTCTGCAACCTCTGATCCGCCTCCTACTGCAGCTGATCCGTCTCGACCCGCGTCGTTGGTTCAACGAAAACACCACAAAGTCAACTCCACTAACCTCTGTATTAAAGACTACCAAGAAGGCCACAGAACGACAGGCCTCACTTACAGATCCTCCTTCGGGTTTTCCAACTAAGCTTCAGCGACGCCAGGCTACCACACTTTCTGATCCGCTCCTTGCTGTGGCCGGGCCGTCATGATCCTCCACGAATGTTCTGCCTGTTCACTGCTTCTCTCCGCCAACTCCGGCTAAAGCACGCATCAAGGTGGCATGTGCTCCATTCGCTTCGCCTCAATCCACAACGAACCCTCGACTGCTCCTGCTTTGTCGCTGCAAGGTTCTCTGCTACCACGACTTACCGGTCAGGCAACATCGGCTGTTACGCCACCACCCTCCATTCCTCCACATTTCCCTTCAGCCTCCGTCTTAAGAGCAGCTCTAATGCAAGGCCTGAATTTATCAGTTAAGGATCTAGAGAACGTAGATTTCAATATTAAATTCGTGCTAGCCATTGCCGAAAATTTTTCTGAAGAACTTTATTCCTTGCGCGCTGCCAATGCAGAACTCACAAATCTTCGAGAAACTGCAGCCTCCGTCCAGGAGATCCGGAAAGTTAACGAACAACGTCTTGTAACTAATGAAGCTCTTTCAGACAAACTTGAGCACCTCAGTCGTTGCCATCATTCGCTCCGCATCAATTACGCTTTACTCAAAGCAAAACTCTCATACATGTCTCCTTTCCGACCTCTCCACCTTGGAGATTTGTGCACGCACGCACACACGACGGCTCCACAATGCACCGGCGTCTACGGCAGTCCCAGCTTCTCAACCATCCGCCAACCACCCACCATCCTTTCATGACCTATATCGCGATGCTCCTTCGCCACGGCCATCCCCAATTTTCGATCCGTCAACCACAGCCCATCAATCTCTGACTCCTAAAAGCACTCCACCGAAAACTTCTCTTTCTCTCCTCGCCGACAGGTCCCAAGCTGCTTCCTCTTCCAACTTCCAGAACCTTTTGTCCTACTCCGTATGGCAGTTCGACAATGCTTCCTCCTTCATACCCGTCTTTCACAGTATCGTTCCATACTCTGACATCTCCCCCTAAGAGCTACCATGCTCGTCTTGCCATAGCAAGGCCAAAGGAGTTGCCTTGGGTTTTCGTACTCTGCTATAAGGAAATCTCTCCTCTTCACCATTCTAATAAATTTCGTCTGCAAGGGGTCTGCTCCGGAGCTCTGCTGTCTCATCAACTGAGCCTTGGACTACGTTCCTAGCGATCCTCTACTCCTATTCCGCTTCTATGCTCCGCACACCACTCTCCCTTCTTCAACTGACAAAATTGATACTTCTAACCTATCATCTTATCAAGCCTACGGCAACTAAAGACTTTGTCCCTATATCGCCGCATTTCAAACCAAGATTTTTCTGAGCGTGCTCCGTTCTTCTCTAACTTGTTTGGACACTCACTCACTATTCCGTGTCACCATGATCCATACTTAAAACTATCAACAGTCAACAATACACGATCCGTTCAGACTTACAAGATATTGGACCAACTCCGCTTCCAGGACTAAGCCTTTGATTGACCTTGCCCTTCAAGCAACTGCTGTTCACTTCCCATCCAAAGATAGGCGAATTTTCACCTCTCACTTGTTAGTTAGCTACCTTGTAACCCTAGGTGTAAAGCTCCTTAGTTAACTCGTGTTCTACTATTCGTTGGCTACTCCTCATCCTACTCCTCCAGTGGCTAGGCTAGAGAATTGAGGTTGTCTTCACCGAGACTTGTTCCTTGGGGCAAAAGAAAATTTTTCTTGATTTTCTTTTGCTTGGGGTCGCCAGCTCGTAAGGCGGGAGACTCGAACCTAGCCCTCCTCCTAGGTGACGAAGTCTGCTATTTTACAAAATAGGTAATGCATATTTTCGTCGGCTATAAAAAGACTAAAATTCCAGGGCCTGCACCTGGTTAATTGTAGTTTTTATTGCCTAATACGAAAACATACATTACCTACAGCCCGCCCAGCATCCCCTCTATGGAACCTGGCGAAATTACATCAGTATACATTTTTCAGCTTGCAATTGAGTAGCAGGATTGTCAGGTCTGGGGGAAGGACCAAAATTGTACAAATTCACCTGTTCTCACACACTCTCGATAAATACAGGCTGGTTTTAGCACCCGTTTGTAAGAAGAAACGGGGAACGGGGATGGATGACCCATTGTCTAATGGTAATCCCTGAAGCGTTCCTCGAGGCGGTAGACGAATTGGCTGCAAAATTTTCGCGAAGTATAGCAAGTTGACAGGAGGAGATTAATGAGGGTAGCGTGAGTTACTGAGGGCAATGGGTATGTGCAGCACGCAAGGAGGTTGGGAGGAATAAAAAAAACATGTCATGTCTGATTCAAGTTTGAGAGTTGGGGGGGGGGGGAGGAGGCAAAAGCCCCCGAAGAAACAATTTCCTGTTCTTGTTATTTTCTGTGAAATATAATGCATCAGGAAATTGGGGTATAGGTGGTGTAATTGGTGGAGGGTTATGGGAAGAGAGATTTGTTGAGGGCTTATGGCTTTGTGATCGCTGTACCCTGTGCACTCACTCTTTCCCCTCCCCACAAACATCGACTAAGGGGTACAAGAGGGTATACCACCCGATTAAAATTTCTTGTTTTGGAGGTATAGTGAATTGTATACACGCACTGTCTGAATTGTTAAAACGTGTAGAATTATGTATTCCCACTCCTAGCGATGCTGAAAGCAGTATAGGCTAACATTCCACATTTCTGTGAGCGGAGGGAAAAAAGCTTTAGATTGCGTCGTAATTCGAGCAGCTGATTGACGCCAAGTAGATCAGCTGAACCTAAAAGGCGAGCTTTCACCAGCTGCAGCTACTGCAAAGTGATATTCTCACGAAAATACTCCGAAGGTATGCCCAAATGACCAAGATTTTTTAAGGCATTCAGAGGAAGAAAATCTTCATACATCCGAGTGGATTGGGAGTTTGTTACATAGATCGGCCCAATCAAAATACGTTGGCTCCAAGGCCGGATTAAGGCAGGGACATGAGGGACATTTGTCCCTGGCCCCGAATTTCTACGGGGTTCCCGGCCCTGCTGAAAACTTTTTCAGCTAAACAAAATTTCTCTCATAATGTTTGGCAATCAAAACTAAAAAAAAAAAGAAACAGAAATCGGCAGAATGAGAAAATAATGAGCAATAAAATTCTAAAAGGTAAGATGAGAAGTGACTGACAAGTAAAATAAAAAAAAAACATTCTTCCCCTTCCCACAATTAACACTGGCGATAGTAACATGCCAGCATATTCGTAGCAGACAGCATTATGGTAATCCTCTACCATAAATCTACGTAATATAATAAAAATTCTAAAGCATCAAAAGACAAAATGCCAAACTTCACAAGAAAATTGTGTTATTAAAGTTCCAAAACAATATTGTAAGAACAAAGAAAACCTGCTACAACCGTTCATACACACGTTCAGTCCGAAGAGACTAGAACTAATCTAACCACCGGGTAGTAAGGGTCTAATGCTTTCCAGCCTCTTATTAACACTGGCGATAGCCAGTGTTAGTAAGGGTCAGCCTAGGGTCTCAGTGTTAAACTCTTAACTTTGAGAGCTTATAACGCCGTCAAAAGTCAACATTTTAAAACCAAATTTGGAATCCAGCCTCGACTAGTAAAGACCTCTCTACAGTGCAAAAATTGTGAAATTCGGTCCAGCCAAACCCGAGATACAGAGAGGGGCCAAATAGACAACTTCTTGTTCTGCTTCTTCTTGATGATGATGTTGTTGTTCTGGGGATACTTTCGTCAGTCCTCTCTACAGGTCAAACCATTTGTCCTATGAATCTGGTTCTTAGCTCATCTTACAGGTATTGCTCTGTAGATGTGCCCTTTCCATAAGGCATTTTCTAATTGGTCAAGTGGTTCAGGGGTTATGGAGCTCTAAACGACCAGATTGATTGTTTTACATTGTTTTAAACATTGTTATTATGCAACAATGCCAATTTGCAAACGCCAGCTGCAAGACTGAAGATTAAAGGATTTGTTTCAATTATTAAGTGTTAGTAAGAGTCAGCCTAGGGTTTCAGTGTTAAACTTTCAATTTGGACCGTCAACTGCACTGTTTTACAGTTTAGCTGCAATTCTAAAAGTAACACGAATTAATAAACAAAAACGGAACGTTAAATGTTTAGAGTAAGGGTCTAAAAGTCAAAACCTAGAAGGAACACGGACAAGCTTTGACAGTAAGGGTCTAGGTATAAAATTTTGTAAGAGGCTGGTAAGCATTAGACCCTTACTACCCGGTGGTCAGAAATAAACTGGAAATTTTCCTACAAAGACCCATGTGATGATCCAGTGGTTGGTATACGTTTGCTGCTTTGTTTTATGTTGAAAACTATTTGTCCATTTAGTAACATGGTAGGGTATTCTCAGCAGAGAGCATTACTGGTTATCCTCCACCGTAAATCTACGAAATATAATAAAAAATTCTAAAGCATCAAAAGACAAAATGCCAAACTTCACAAGAAAATTGTGTTCTTAAAGTTCTATAACAATATTCTAAGAACAAAGAAACCTGATACAACCGTTCATACACATTCTGTCCGAATAGAGTAGACCTAAGCTAACCACCGGGTAGTAAGGGTCTAATGCTTACCAGCCTCTTACAAAATTTTATACCTAGACCCTTACTGTCAAAGCTTGTCCGTGTTCCTTCTAGGTTTTGACTTTTAGACCCTTACTCTAAACATTTAACGTTCCGTTTTTGTTTATTAATATTCTTCCGTTTGCCCCTTGATAAGGAGCTGTTTACATACAAAAGTACTGTGGGAAAGGGGAGAGCGGGGGCCCCCCCCCCCACAACAATTTTGTCCAGGGCTCCGAGTAACTTTAATCCGGCCCTCCTGGCTAGCTACTAAAAAAAAATATTCTCTTCTCCGCCCCTGATAATGAAATGTTCAAGAAAACAAAGTAAAAACGTGTAAATTCTGTTCAAAAGGTGCTTAAACTTACCTACCGCTACAAGGCAATGCTACGTTTGTGAACGTATTGAACGATTCAAACTTATTAGGAGACTTACTGGGCCTTAACGAAGATGTTTTAGAGTATTACACGAGGCCACCAGTCCCGAATTAGTTTTCATCATTTTGTTTTTAACTCGTCATTTTAAATGTGATGTTACACCAACTAACAAATTCATTTTGATTAAATATTCCGGTATTATGAGATTTCCCTCATAGTCACGAAGACCACTAACTCGTCTAACACTGTCGTCATCTCCATTGTAGGCTAACGGGTACGCAGAAGATAGAATGAAAGATAGGGGAGGCTGCGGCGGAAGGGGGGAAGAGGAAAGAGGAGTTTAAGGGGGGGGGGGGGGCTAGCAGAAAAATCAATTTGGTTTCTGACGGGATTTGAGAGTGATAAAAACACGAATTTATAGCCATCAAAGTGATTTAAGGCCGGTGGAATTATTAACTTGAAAATTTGGAGAACGGTAATTTTGTTTACGGCCGCACAGCTATCAAACACTTAAATAGTGATCCAACAATATCACTGACAATTTTATGTGCTACGTATGAGCTATGTATGAGATTGGACTGGTTGTGAATTGGTCCTATTGGCCGTGTAGCGACGTGGGATTAGTACTTCTAGACTGAAAAATTATTGGGGTTCTAAATCGGGAGAAGAGGGTGACCCTAGCCTACAGCACACACGCACACCCTTCCACTCTCCAGTTGCAAGGTGAAGAAATAAATTTCATTTTAGTATTAGCGTCGTCGTGGTCTTTGCTTTTAGCACATTGGTGATTTCAGCACGCCTGTTTTTTTTACTATATTGTCGTCGTATTGGCGTTTTTGTTTCGTTATAATAATATAATACTATAATAATATCTAATTTGTCACATTAATGAAAACGGACATGGAAGGATCATGGAGGATCACTGACACCAAGCCTACTAAGCTACAGGAATGCAATTACACTCTAACATGCCTTAAGAGAAATGGTTTGCAGTTGCATAGCCTTAACTTGAATACAGCGAGTGACGGGTCCATCACCGTATCCCTCAGAAGCGAGTTCCAAACGTTCACCACACGCCAACGAACAAAAAAAAATTCTTTCTACAGTCCCGAGTGAACTTCGGCGCGACCAGTTTCATATGGTGACTCCTCGTCACACTGTCCGAGCGGAGAGAAAAAAAAAAGACCATAGTTCACATCGTACTAGTCATGTAATAACGAGTACATCAGCGCCAGGTCAATCTTCAACCTATGTAGCACAACGGAATCCATTTTCAAGAACTTCAGTCTTTTAGAATAGCTAAACTGTGACAGACTCGGCATTCTTTTAGTGTACGAACGCTGCACCGACTCTACCAGATCAATATCCCTAATAAGATTCGGAGAGCAGACAGGAGATGCGTATTCCAAGGAATCTAGGAAAAAAGGTCCGAGGAAAAAAGGTCCGGGGAGAAAAGGTCCGGGGAATAAAGATCCGGGAAAAAAAAGGTCTGCATAAAAAGGTCCGGGGAAAAAAGGCCCCTAGATAAAAGGTCCGGAAAAAACGTCCGCGGAAAAAAGATCCGTGGAAAAAAGGTCCGAGGAAAGTTAAATAGCACGACGTAGGCACTGATAAATGTTGGATTTAGATGTATAGGCCTATATATGTATATGTGTGTGAAAATAAAAGAATACCCTGACTATACAATTTAATAATGCTCTTATAAATTAATGTAGACCAATGCGATTTAAACTATCTTGTCTCGTTGGGGGGGTGGGGGAGATTAAGGAACACGTAGCCTAATTTGGGAAGCAATGTTAGTGCAGCCGATTATTTGCCGTATATGTATTTACCCTCACCATTGTGAAAATGCGCTAAGCTATGGTTTCTGCTAAAGTTTCTGTTAATATTTTAATTTCATATCACTCCTTAGAGAAGCCGGGTTTCGTCCAAGATTTTGTTTTCCGGTTGGAGTTAATATCTCCTATTATTTTCGTATTAGAGCAACCCATGTACAAGGTATAGGCAGTGAATTGAGACGTTAACGCCCAACAATAATCTCATTTAAAAAAAAAACGTTTTACGACATTAGCCTTTGTAGGGCTAGTTTTGTTCGGACTAATAAATATATTTGACAAACCTTGAATTTGATGAACATTTTAAAAGTTATAAGCCAAAATTTTTCACTGCCTAAGTCGTACTATTTAACGTTTCCTCGGACCTTCTTTCCTCGGAACTTTTTCCCACGGATCTTTTTTCCTCGGACTTTTTTTCCCCGGACCTTTTTTCTACGGACCATTTTTCCGCGGACCTTTTTTAACGGACCTTTTTTTCCGAGGACCTTTTTTCCGAGGACCTTTTTTCCCGGACCTTTTTTCTCGGACCTTTTTTCCTGGACCTTTTTTCTCGGACCTTTTTTTCGCGGACCTTTTTTCTCGGACCTTTTTTCCCGGACCTTTTTTATCGGACCTTTTTTCCGCGGGCCTTTTTTCTCGGACCTTTTTTCCACGGATCTTTTTTCCACGGACCTTTTTTCCTCGGACCTGTTTTCCCCGGACCATTTTTCCGCGGACCATTATTCCGCGGACTTTTTTTAACGGACCTTTTTACCCCGGACCTTTTTTCCGAGGATCTTTTTTCGCGGACCTTTTTTCTCGGACCTCTTTTCCTCGGACCTTTTTTCCGCCCACCATTCCAAGATGGGTATTACAAACGCACAGAAAGCCATAAACAGTGTCCTTTGATCACCAGATGTGAAACATCGCCTGGCAATAGTTACCCGTTGGCGTCCAGTGTCACAATGCTTCTGCAGTGGCCGACCACTTTAGATTGCTATCAAACCAAACCCTAGGTCTTTGATGCGTGGCAAGTGCTCCAGTATTGGCATTTTTGTTTAACTTTAGTTTTAAGCTGTCTTACTGGATTCGAAACCGAGAGCGTAGGTTAACTGGCAACAACACCCCGCCAACGAATTAAAACGGTGAGTGACGAAACACGGCAAATACCGTAAAATAAGTTTTTCACCCCTCGTCCTCCACTTAGTCGTCGTCCAAACTTGCATGTTCAGCAATTGTTCAGTATTCAACACCACGCATTTATTTTGTTTGTTATGTATGGCTAGCGAATTACTGTAGGGCACAAGGTGTCCACAAATTATTCACTCCATAAAAAAACAAAATACTAAAAAAAAAAAAAAACTAAAAACAGATATTGAAAAACTGTAAAGTGCCAACTGTTTATTAAACAGGACGGGGAAAGCCAATGGCTCGAGATGGGTTAAATAAATACGAATGCAAATAGACGCAGTGGCCAATGTCAGTATGGCTCAGTGGTATAGGACCTCGGATTTTGGTTTCAAAGATCGTGGGTACGATTCCCCACTCAGGCAGTCTGACATACAAGTCCAAAAGGCAACGTAAATAGATTTGCATCCGTATTTATTTAACTGTTTATTAACTCAAAAAAAAAGGTTTTTACGAAATTTCTGGTGATGATGGCCTCATATAATAAACCTCCACATGCGCCCCTTTTTGTTGCTCAGAGAATATCCAGTCGGAAAATCGATTTCTCCCCAAACGTTTTTAAGCATGTCTATCTGATATAGTTTTTATCGCCTGGGTGATCTTGTCCCGTAATTCCTGCACACAAGTTACCTTTCTTGCGTACACTTTGTCCCTCAAAAACCCCACACAAAAAAAAATAGGGTTATAAACACGGTATCAGTAGATATGCTTAAAAACGTTTGGGGAGAAATCGATTTTCGACCGGATCTTCTCCAATCAACAAAATGGGCGCATGTGGAGTTGTATTAGGCCATTACCACCAGAAATTTTGTAAAAAAAAAGTTATACTAAACAGTTGGCACTTGACAGTTTTTCAATAGCTGTTCTTTTTATTTTTTATTTTATTTCTTTATAGGGTGATTAATTTGTGTATACCCTGTATAGTACATACCGGGCCGAGGAAGAAGTCATCATTAGCCAAAAAAAAAGTCCATTTCTGCATCATTCAACGTCTGAAGTTTAACAGCTTTAGATCTATAACTCCGAAAAACCCTAAAAATCTTTTCTTGCTAATTATAATTCACTGCGTAATTCGGGTCTTGCACAAGCTCAGTGGTTTACAGAAGACCTTTATACCTTTCCTTTCAAGCGAAAACGCTCAAGGCGTCGGCTCAAGGCAAAGGAAGCCCAGCGATGCGAGCGCGTCAAAGATCTTGAAAGAAAACTCATCTGAATACAGTCTTTCAATAGGCCTAACTCGCAAATTAGGGATCCGTTTAGAACAAAAGGCACCCCCTACAAATCCAGCGCAATAAATAAAAATTAAATTCAATCAGTGTCAAACTTGAATTCCTTTTTGATGATTCGATTCGGAATTGCAGTCACGGGTGATAATAAATGCAGTAATGTTTGCTTCTATTCAGTCATCACAGTTAGCTTTTTTCCGTGGTGCGATGGTGACGTACAACCTCTTCCCCTTCCCAACCTTCCTTGTTTCAATGATGCGTTTCTGTGGGCAACCGTTTTCTCTTTTCTCTTTCGTAGTCAGGCATTCAACGACCATTCCCGTAGCTTCCAGTTATCGCCTTTGTTTTCGCTTTGAACTGAATCACCACCTACGTAAAGATGTTTTAGAACATTTGTAGAATGTATCGCTAAAAACCTTTTACTGAGAATCGAAATTGGCGTAACTATTGATTAGGCCGCTAAAAATTAATTAAGTGGTTCTCAAGGGTAGTAAGTACTATCACCGATTGAAAAGCTAAAGAAAATACCGTGGCGTGGCGTCATCTAGCGGCGGTGATATTGTTAACCTTTATAGATTGCTCCCAGGTTCATGAGGACGTACCAAATTTTCACACACTAATTAAGAAGGTGGCGGGTTGTTTGTTTCGTTAAAAGAAATGCCGTTGTGCATGCCTTCGCTTGGTGCAAGCAAGTGCTAGATAGTAATAGATAGCGCTAGATGTTGCCAGGTTCTGCCTACTTTTAAATCGGTGAAAGTGCCACTTTAAAGGAATACCAAACCCTCCGCTCAGGCGTTTCAACGGTTAGCAGTGGTGAACAAATGCTTTACTTCTGGGGATTCTCAAACTAAGGTATGGGCATTTAAGGTGTTTGTTAGACCATTGCTGGAATATGCAACCCCAGTGTGGTCTCCTAGCCTTGCTAAAGATATTGATCTGTTGGAGTCAGTCCAGAGGAAGTTTACCAAGAGACTTCCTGGATTGAGACATGTCCACCACTTGGAACGCCTGACTCGGTCTGGACTTGAACTTCTTGAGCTCAGAAGACTTCGCTTTGATCTCATCCTTACTTACAAGATTCTTCGAGGACTTATCTCAGTGGACTTACCACTTTTTGATCCAGCACCCAATACATATCACACCCGTGGTCACCCTTGGCGGTTGGCCGTTCCTGGTTCAAGAATGGAGTGCCGGAAAAATTTTTTTCTCTGTTCGTGTGGTCCCAGTGTGGAATGCCTTAAGTTCTGAGACAGTATGCATGGACACGGAATCGGGCTTTCGCCGAATGCTGATGACTCAGGATCTCCGCAAATTTCTTAAGAGAAATCTTTAGATCATTGATGGCTTTTCAGTTTTCTCTTGTTTTTGTTTTTTAAATTAGTATCTTCTTCATACCCTTGCATTTTGCTAGCTTTCTTAGACTTAAATAAGGTCCGGTGTCAGCGGCTCACACCCCTTCCGGTACACCTTCCACATTAATGTGGTAAACTATTCATTTATTATTATATTATAACAACGAATTTTTTTTATCGATAGTTTAGACACTGGAATTAATGTTAACAGGCATCCGACGTCAATAGGTGTCAGTGTTTAAGCCGGACGAATTTTTAAACCACCTGATTTAAGCAGACGATGCACAAGCTCTGGAGAAATCCCGTTTGAACCACGCACGCGTCATGACGTCACTACTTTTAGGCGCCTTCCACAGCTGTCTGCGTGACCTGCGCGTGCGCCAGAAACAAAACGGCATCGCCTGGGACTTCGTTTCCGGTCAGCTTGCTCGCCGCGAAATGCGAAAACATCATGCTGTCGTGCATAGTGAAGGAGTGTGAAAGTTCGTCAAACCACAAAATAAGTTTGTTCTGCTTACCGAATGCCAAAAAAGGTGCCACCCGGATCCGGAAGTGGCTGGATATTACTGAAAACAGTGGCGTTAAGGTTCAAACTGATAAGGCTGCAACGAATTAACAGCGACAGCGTTGTTGGTAGCCATGTTTGTTTACAAGCAGAGAGTGGTCGCGCGCGCTGCCCGATGGGAAGGGATGCGCTCCCCATTTCCGTTTAATGTTTTGATGTCACGCTGCGTCACGAAACCTCCACAGTCTCGAGCTCTCGTAGTGTTACGTTTGGTTGGGTGTCTTAAAAAACGCAGTTATTTTAAATCATTACGACGTAAATAAGAAGGCAAGCGACATTTTATAAATTTTGAAGGGGTTTTTAGGGTCTTAGCTATATCATTAAAAAAAATTGGGAAAGTGAGGGTTTAGTATTCCTTTAAGTTTAAAGTGAGCAGTATCAGCGTCGTAACTGAATTATCATATAGTTGGAAAAGTAGTGTTATCAATCAGTCATTAAAAAATTAAGTAGGGGGTCTACCGCACCACGTTAATATTTGCAGCCACTGTTTCGTGGGATGACAAAAAGACGTTCGTCCACCTGAATTGAAAGAATGGTGGGGTGAGGGAGGGGGGGGGGGGGGGGAAGAGATTGAGGCTTTGTGACGCGTCGACAGCTAAGTCAGTAGCGCAAATATCAGTCTTATTGTCCAGTTGCCACTGCGTCACACATTACAGAGATGTTACGTTAAACAAAATCCCCAAAGTACGTGGTCCTTCATCTTGTCATCCCCACCGTATTTGTATCACTATAATTTACTGATACGAAATTTAGGCTACTGTTTCAAGCATCTGCGATTCAATTTGGAAGCGAATTCCGAATTGAGAGTAACGCGAGTCGAATCGGGTACTATCACTGAAAAAATGGTCTCCTAGGAAATTTGGTCCTCCTTTGGGAAAAATGCCCTCCCCCCCCCCAATAACCAGCTAAAAACTGCTAGGAAACTGACGGAGAACCGAATTTACATGTGGGTTAAATATTCTAGATGGGGTTGTGAATCTGACTACAAGTGGGGGTAATTGACTTATAAATCTTACTTAGGTGGAGTGAAATTACAGGGACTCTTAGTATTCTAACTGGTTTGTCTGTGTATCTGGCTAAAAGGAGGAATGAATTTACAGGAGGGGGGGGGAAGCGAAATATTCTAGCTGACATGTCAATGTTACTAAATCTTACTAGGAGAATGAATTTAAATGGGGACAAAATATTCTAGCTGGGACTGTGAATCTGATTACAAGGGGGAATAAATTTGCAGGGAGGACTAAATATTGTAGCTGGCAAATCAATCTTACTAAATCGTAGGGGGGAATGAATTTACAGGACTAAATATTCTAGCTGGAACTGTGCATCTGACTGCAAGGGTAAATGAATTTACAGGAGGGGGGACTAACTATTGTAGCTGGGACTGTAGAATCTGGTTACAAAGGGTGAATGAATTTACATCGGTACTAAATATTGTAGCTGGCGAGTTAATGACAATGGTTCTGTCTGTAGTTTGGATTTTTTTCTGCCTCCATGAACGTTTTTTCACCTTTGGTTATGCTATAGTAACTGCTGCAGCGCCTCAAACACTATTTAATTTATATGTACTGTAACGGATTTAGGTATAAATACTCCCGGAAAAAATATCAGCGGAAAAAATTTGACTAGAAAAATAACCCGCAGAAAAAAATGCATTCTGGAAAAGTGTCTAACAGTTTTGATATTAAATGGTTTTGTCGTCAAAAGGTCGTTGTTAAAGTTTCGCCTGAATCCCTAAGGTAATATGTAGGATAATAATTTTCTGACAGTAAACAGAGATAAAAAAGTATGACTTGCAAACACTTAATTTATTCGTATCGGGAACAGTTTATTACTGTTGTTATTGTATACAGTTACACCACATTTCACATGAACTTTCAGGAGAAAGTTCAAATAATCGACAAGTTTCTGTAGATAGGCTATCTTACTTTACTTTTGTTTGACGTAAGTAACTTGATGTTTTTTTGTGTTTTTTGTTTGTTTATTTTCCCGGGGACATTTCTTCCAAGGAGTGTTTTTTCCTGGTTTATTTTTACCTACTAAGCCATCCAGTTAGGGTGGACGTCATGTGGACGTTTTGTGAACGGGAGTCGGCGAAACGAGAGTGTACCTTTGTTGAGTGCTGACAACGCTGAGAAAGGGGATCAGGGAGTGGTTAACCCCGCCCCAAAGAACACAGCGAAAAAAAAAAAAAAGGACCGTCAAAAGGCTAAAATTGTTTTGTGTTTCACAGTTCGGTCCAAAACGTTTAGGCTATTTGGAGACAAAGTTTCTACGATTAATAAAATTTCATGTGATTCAGGGACATTTGCCCTCAAATTACGAAAAATCTCCGATTTTTTTTACGAGCCTGGGTCAGTGAAGATCGAGGCTTCAAGCGTCGCAATGGAACGAGATTCCAAAATTAAAAGACAGGCGTGGGAAGACGACAGTGATTTCATTGGTGTTACACGATTTTTACGCGTTTAAACCGTTGCAATCTACCTCACGCGCACACTCTGAACGACTTCAAGGATTTTTTTAGGAGGAAAACGGAAGTTGGCGAAAGGAAACGAGTGCGGGCTGGCCGCAATAGGCCTTTAACAGGGCTCTAATTGGTCCTTCATTGCCCGCTAAACTTCTTCGAATGTTAGGCGACTGTATCGGGTTTAACAAAAGGACACTATAATTATGGTTTTAAGGAGTAGGCACCTGGGATATGAGGTCATCCAGCTCAAGCTTTTAAAAACCAGCGGACGGGGTGGGATAGGCAGGAGGGCTTTACAATCCCCGCCTACTGGACTGTGTCGACTTTCGGTAATTGCCGTTCTTATCAGCAACAGGTCGCCGAACGAAAGAACGAACGAACGGGAGTGAGTCATAGTTGAAAATAGACATCTAGAAAACCGACAGTCTCTCTGTCTCTCACGAAAAAGTGGCGTGATAGCCGCGCGATCTTTTGTTTATCGTAAAACTGAGTCACTTCTAGTACATAAGCTTGAGGAAGGGAGGAGGCAGGAAGGAGCGGGGGAGGTGGCTTTCCGTAGTGCGTGGATGAATTGTCACTAGTTACCGCCGCTCAAAACCAGACCTCACTGTTACCCCGTTCGGAGCGCATCCTTAAAGTGGCACTAGCACCGATTGAAAACCGTTCGCAAATACCCTGGAGCCATCTAGCGACAGTGGTATTGTTGAACTGTAAAGTTTGCTCCCAGGTGCACGAAGACGTACCAAATTTTCAATCAATAATTAAGAAGGCTCGTGGCTTGTTTGCTTCGTAAAAAGAAATAGCGTTGAGCATTCCATTGCTTGATGCAAGTAAGTGCTCGATAGCGCTACATGTTGCCAGATTCTGCCTACCTTCAATAAGTGATAGGAAGAGGAATCTGCAGATTTTTTTCCGAACAGCTCTTGATCTATACCACCGATCCTGTGACGTGATATTCGACCCGATTTAACTTAAAGGGACACCCTGCCTGCCTTATAACATTCCGCGCGCCAAATTACAGCTACGCGCAGATCGTCATCCGAGCAATTACAGCTCCAAGGTCAACTGGGATGGTAGCTGCGTTCCTCGCATAGCTACTGTCTCGGTTGGCTTTGCGAATAGTACACGAGACAGAATCAAGTCAACGATTGTGTCGTCGTAAACCGGAATGATTCTCTTATTTAAAAATCACAATTTTTAATTTTCTAGGCTTGTGTCTTATAATTTTGCTTCGGCGATCTATTGGAATAATTAATTTTAATTTTTACCGCGTTAGTCTGTTAGATTTTAGATCTCATGGTAATTATTAGAAAATTAGTAGATGTACACACAGAGATGAAACGTCATGATTAGTGTACGCGCGCAATGCATCATTTAGTGACCGGTCGTTAGTAAATAAAGTTCCCTTATATTCAACAGAAAATCTCCTAGACGCCACATTTTAAAAAGGATTTTTAGCAAGGGAAAGACTAGCGGTAAGGAAATAGACCTTTGAGGCCGTACTTGATGTGGAGGATCGAGAAAAATGGCGCTGGGAGGTATATCCCTTTAAGCTGCGGCAACAACATCAGGTAAACAATATCTAAGAACCATCAACATTTTTCTTGTACTAGTTAGACGAATGTGGTTTTGAACGGTGCTAACTAGTGTTCACCACAGCGCACGCACCTGTTAAGCATTTGTTGCTGGTGCATGCTTGGACATGTATAAACAAAAGATCAGCCCACCATGACAACAACACGGAACCAGCCAATAGGAGGCTGGAGGGCAAGGGAACTGCCCCAGAGCTTGTCATTTCGTTTGAATAAACTTGACTGAAATCGTATGATGCCCAAGATAGATTCGCGAACACGTGACCGTTTTGTTGTGTAATGACACGTATACACTGTAGTAAACGAATAAGTGAGGTGTTTCGTCCCTCTCGAAAGATGAAAAGGAATTGCATCATTAAAATTTTTTACCTCTTGAAACTTGATTACAGCATTAAAATGCAAGAGACTGGTATGCGTAGCTTATAAATCAGGGCAGGCACTTATGCAACGTAAGGAGGGGATGTGGTGGAGGGAAGTGCTCCATGGCGTATGCCCCTCCACTCCCCCCCCCCCCCCCCACCCCCAAAAAATAGAAGTTATGAAGGTCCCACATTTGGGACAGTTATGAAGGTCCCACATTTGGGGCAAAAGTATCTTTAAGGACCAGAACTAAAGGACACACAAAAGCGATGCTAAGATCCAGAATACATGGTCAAAGTGTTCCTGGGTTCCGTCCCTGAGCTGAAATACTTTTAACTTAAGTACACTATTGTTATGCTACTTGAAGCAACAAAGTTAAACGAACGTGTTGTTGTTTTGAAATACAGATTAATTAAACTTACGGATTTTACCATTTTTAGCCTTTCGAAGACCCATTAAAAAAAATTCTCTCATGGTAGAAATTTCCAGCAAAAAACAGGTTGCTACAGTGTGTACTGAACAACGAAACAGTACCCTACCAATATTTGATACGCCCGTATGTCGTATTCGGTCCAGTCGTCTAAAACATCTCCTGGACTTGTTTTGACACACATAAGAGAAAAAAAGGCAATCAAACAAATTGTGCCCAATCATGCTTTTTGTGGATAAAAACCGTGCCAAAAACAAGTGACGTTTTCATCTCTCTCGGTAGAGAATCACCTCACCACACCAGACGGGCTGTAAGACTTAGAAGATAACATTTACACAGAATTGTTCAACACTGTTTAAAGACAATTATTTTAGGTATCCCACCAGATGGCGTAACTGTTCATGTCTGGCTTTCTCCTCCTGCAGCCAAAGTTATCGCCAGTGTTAGTAGGGTCGATCTAGGATTTCTGTGTTAAACTTTCAACTTTGAGAGTTTATAACTCCGTCAAAAGTAAACATTTAAACCAAATTTGGAATCTAGCCTTGACTAGTCTAGTCCTGTCTGCAGTCCAAAAATTGTGAAATTCGGGCGAGCCAAACCCGAGATACAGAGAGGGGCCAAATAGACAACTTCTTGGTCTTGGTCTTGGTCTTGTTCTGGGGATGTCCCTTTCGTCTGTCCTCTCTACAGGTCAAACCATTTGTCCTATGAAGCCGGTGCACTGTTTTACAGTTTAGCTGCAATTCTAAAAGTAACACGAATTAATAGACAAAAACGGAACGTTAAATGTTTAGAGTGAGGATCTAATGGTCAAAACCTAGAAGGAACACGGACAAGCTTTGACAGTCAGGGTCTAGGTGTAAAATTTAGTCAGTAAGAGGCTGGTAAGCATTAGGCCCTTACTACCCGGTGGCCAGCAATAAACACATTTTGATGAAAAACTGGAAATCCTCTTGCAAAGATCCATGCGATGATCCAGTGGTAGTATGGTTATACGTTTCCTGCTTTGCTTTACGTTGAAAATTATTTTTCAATTTAGTAACATATCAGCATATTCGTAGCAGAGAGCATTATGGTAATCCTCTACCATAAATCTACGAAATATAATAAAAAATTCTAAAGCATCAAAAGACAAAATGCCAAACTTCACAAGAAAATTGTGTTATTAAAGTTCCATAACAATATTCTAAGAACAAAGAAAACCTGCTACAACCGTTCATACACACGTTCTGTCCGAATAGACTAGAACTAAACTAACCACCGGGTAGTAAGGGTCTAATGCTTACCAGCATCTAACTGACAAAATTTTACACCTAGACCCTGACTGTCAAAGCTTGTCCGTGTTCCTTCTAGATTTTGACTTTTAGATCCTTACTCTAAGCATTTAATGTTCCGTTTTTGTTTATTAATTAAGTGTTAGTAAGGGTCGACCTAGGACCTCTGTTTAAACTTTCAACTTTGAGAGCTTATAACTCCGTCAAAAGTAAACATCTTTAAACCAAACTTGGAATCTAGTCTTGACTAGCCAGGGCCTGTCTGCAGCCCAA
Organism: Lithobius niger; assembly: GCA_023313725.1. Lineage (NCBI taxonomy): Eukaryota > Metazoa > Arthropoda > Chilopoda > Lithobiomorpha > Lithobiidae > Lithobius > Lithobius niger. The sequence goes on from JAHWFP010241289.1 coordinate 31,397, forward strand.
AAATTGTGAAATTCGGTCCAGCCAAATCCGAGATGCGGACAGGGGCCAAATAGACAACTTCTTGTTCAGCTTCTTGTTGTTGTTGTTGTTGTTGTTCTGGGGATACTTTCGTCTGTCCTCTCTACAGGGCAAACCATTTGTCCTATAAAGTTGGTCCTTAGCCCGAATTACAGGTATTGCTCTGTAAATGTGCCCTTTTCATAAGGCCTTTTCTAATGGGTCAAGTGGTTCAGGGGTTACGGAGCTCTAAACGACCAGATTGATTGTTTTACTTTAAACATTGTTATTAAGCAACAATGTCAATTAACAAACGCCAGCTGCATGATATAGAATGAAGATTAAAGGGTTTGTTTCTATTGTTAACATTGGCGATAACCAGGCTAGCAAGGGTCAGCCTAGAGTCTCTTGTGTTAAGCTCTCATCTTTGCACTGTTTTACAGTTTAGCTGCAATTCTAAAAGTAACACGAATCAATAAACAAAAATGGAACGTTAAATGTTTAGAGTAAGGATCTAAAAGTCAAAACCTAGAAGGAACACGGACAAGCTTTGACAGTCAGGGTGTAGGTGTAAAAATTTGCCAGTAAGAGGCTGGTAAGCATTAGACCCTTACTACCCGGTGGCCAGCAATAAATACATTTTGACGCCGGAAATCCTCAAAGACCCATGCGATGATCAAGCGGTAGTATGGTTATACGTTTCCTGCTTTGCTTTACGTTGAAAATTATTTTTTCAGTTTAGTAACATTCGTAGCAGAGAGCATTATGGTAATCCTCTACCATAAATCTACGAAATATAATAAAAAATTCTAATGCATCAAAAGACAAAATGCCAAACTTCACAAGAAAATTGTGTTATTAAAGTTCCATAACAATATTCTAAGAACAAAGAAAACCTGCTACAACCGTTCATACACACGTTCTGTCCGACTAGACTAGAACTAAGCTCACCAAAGGGTAGTAAGGGTCTAATGCTTACCAGCCTCTTACTGACAAATTTTACACCTACACCCTGACTGTCAAAGCTTGTCCGTGTTTCTTCTAGGTTTTGACTTTTAGATCCTTACTCTAAACATTTAACGTTCCGTTTTTGTTTATTAATTAACACTGGCGACAGCCAGTGTTGGTAAGAGTCAGCCTAGGGTCTCTGTGTTAAACTCTCAATATTGACCGTCAACTGCACTGTTTTACATTTTAGCTGCAATTCTAAAAGTAACACGAATTAATAAACAAAAACGGAACGTTGAATGTTTAGAGTAAGAGTCTAAAAGTCAAAACCTGGAAGAAACACGGACAAGGTTTGACAGTAAGGATCTAGGTGTAAAATTTTGTAAGAGGCTGGTAAGCATTAGACTCTTATTACCTGGTGGTCAGAAATAAATATATTTTTACAAAAACTGGAAATCCTCCTACAATGACCCATGTGATGATCCAGTGGTAGTATGGTATACGTTTGCTGCTTTGCTTTATGTTGAAAATTATTTTTCGATTTAGTAACATGGCAGGGTATTCGCAGCAGAGAGCATTACTGGTTATCCTTTACCGCAAATCTACGAAATATAATAAAAAATTCTAAAGCATCAAAAGACACAAAATGCCAAACTTCACAAGAAAATTATGGTCTTAAAGTTCCATAACAATATTCTAAGAACAAAGAAAACCTGCTACAACCGTTCATACACACGTTCTGTCCGAATAGAGTAGAACTATAAGTTAACCACCGGGTAGTAAGGGTCTAATGCTTGCCAGCCTCTTACAAAATTTTACACCTAAACCCTTACTGTCAAACCTTGCCCGTGTTCCTTCTAGGTTTTGACTTTTAGACCCTTACTCTTAACATTTAACGTTCCGTTTTTGTTTATTAATAATAAAGGAGAGCAACCGGGTTGTGAGCTATTCTAAATGGTTCAAACAAAACTTCATATTTGAGACAAGAATTCTTTTGACTTTTTTAAAGGTTTCCGTATATATTCCCAACAGAGCAGTGCCTTTCTCTGTTCCATGAAGGTCGCCAATTTCAAATAAAACGACGCATAAATTATACGCTAAGCTGATTCTCTCGAGTATAAAAGGTGAACAGAACCTCCAGTTTGTCGGCACAGCATTTCGGTAGTTTTATATATTTTTTTGCATATCAGGCATGGAAGAAAGAAAGAAAATGGTGTGGAAACCCAGTGTGGGACAATTTTTCACCTTTTCATCAATAGGGACTAGTTTGCACTGTGTATTTCTTCTAAAAAAAACTTAGTTAGAACTGCGGATTTTGCAATAAAAAATACGAGCGTAAACCACCTTTTCATCAACAGGGACGAACTGACTGTGCACTTCTCAAAATCTTATTTAGAACCGTTGATTTTGCAGTAAAAATTACGAGCGTGATTTTATAAAACAAACCACATTTTTATCAATAGGGACAAGCTGACTGTGCACTTATCAAAAACTTAGTTGGAACCGTGAATTTTGCAGTAAAAAATACGAGCATAATTTTAAAAAATAAACCGCATTTTCATCAATAGTGGGAAGCTGACTATGCATTTCTTCTCAAAAACATACTTAGAACCGTGCATTTTGCTGTAAAAAATACAATCATAATTTTGAAATTTTTATTAGGGACAATTAGCTGACTGTACTTCATCTCGAAAAGTAATTTGATTTTGCAGTAAAAAATGTGAGTATAATTTTTTTTTTAATAAACCGCTTTGTCATCAATAGAGACAAGCTGACGGTGGTCATCATCTCAAAAACTTAGTGAGTACCGTGAATTTCGCAGTAAAAAAATACAAGCATAATTTTACAAAATAAACCATTTTTTCATCAATAGGGACAAGCTGACCTTCTCAAACGCATAAAACCGTCGATTTTGCAGTAAAAAATACGAGAATAGTTTAAAAAAATAAAGTACCTTTTTATCAGTAAGGACAAGCTGACTGGGTTACGTCCCGTTTCGCCAAATCCCGTTTCGCCAAAAAGAAAGCAGATTAACAGCTGACTGTGCTCTTCTCAGAAATATAGTTAGAATCATGGATTTTGCAGTAAACAATACGAGCATTATTTAAAAAAAAAAACCACCTTTTCATGAACAGGGACAAGCTGTGTACTGTTTCTCAACTTAGTTAGGACCGTGGATTTTGCAATCAAATATACCAGCATAGTTTCAAAAAATAAACCACCTATTCATCAATAGGAACAAGCTGACTGTGCAGTTCTCAAAAACTTTGTTAGAACTATGGATTTTGCAGTAAAAAAATACGAGCGTAATTTAAAAGAAAAATGAAATACCTTTTCATCAATAGGGACGAGGTGACTGTGCACTTCTCAAAAACATAGTTAGAACCGTGGATTTTGCACACAAAAAAAATAATAGGCCTACTAGCATAATTTTTAAAAAAAATGTACCACCTTTTCATCATGGGATAAGCTGACTGTGCACTGCTTCTTAAAAACATAGAACCGTAGATTTTGCAGTAATAAGTCACTAATACTAATACTAAAGATTACTACGGAACACGACCGGATTACTAGGGTTAGGTTACTCTAAGATTACCATGGGATAATAAGGAATACTCGTGGAATCTCACACATTTGTCCGCCGAATTGCTAAAGTTGATGATACCCCCTCGTGGGCTTTGCATTAAAACGATCACCAGTCTTATTCTTATTTCTTATACTTTTACCTCCCTGGCTAGCTGTAAGCGCATAGCGCGTTGTTTTCACGGCATGCAATAGAGCAATGACATTTGCCGCCATATTGGCACCAGCTTGGCACCAGTATGGGTTTTGGAGGGCATAACTACAAAGTGCACTACATAAAAATGGAGGGAAAAAACAACGGAAGAGCGGATTTCTTAGGCTTAAAATAACGTTGTTTTCTCCAACAACAAAAATCGCGCGTTTTAGGTCTAAGAAATCACTCTTCACAGCATCGGCTTCAATATGATGCCCTTCTGTTTTTCTCTGCAGTGCCCCTTGCAGCTAACCCAATAAGGCTCCAGCCTACGTCGTGTCATTGCTCTATAGAAGCAAACCCAAGGCTGGCGTTGGGGCTCGTATAAATGCGTGGGCGGCAAGCGGTGAGGTTGTCGGGGAGGGAGGGAGGGGGATTCTTAGAACTGGACCCTCCATCCATCAATGTCATAGCCTGAATCCCAACAGCTGCATTTGTGTCGTATGACCAAGAGCCACAGCCATTACAATGTCATAATTCAGATTCGACAGAGGAGCGCGGTTGGGGACAAACCCTTGATAATGCATGTAAATTCAAAAGCGCGGGATCACTAAACACTAAAGGGAATGGGCTGGTGACAAGGCACATCACCAAGGTCGGATCACCTAAATTATGTTGCTCTGTCTCTTGTTGCCGCGTTAAGATTTCTCTTTAAGGTGAAATTTTCGACGGCCATTTTGAGAGTGTGAATGTATTTTGTTCGTCCCCAAAATCAGGGAATTTTATTCGCCTTACAGAAAACACGTATAATCAGCAGTAGGCTACATGAAGATCAGAGAGCAGGGTCAGATTGGAATGGGTCGGGAATTTAGTACGGGGCGTTGGACCACTTCGGGGGATGGGGAGGAAACTGGGGAACCGCCTCAAGGTAGTTTTATTTAAGAAATATGCGAGAATTTGAGGCGTTTTCGTGCAACTTACAGATGCAACTTTCATGGGGCTTCTTGGAAACAAGGGGTTTCTGTAGAGTTTTTTCGG